>LTAE01004180.1:3679-33639 GCA_001647135.1 Pontederia paniculata | reverse complement strand
AGTGAACTCCGAAGATCTCGTGGGAGAAGATCAGAGCGGGGACGTAGGCCAAAGAGTTCGGCCGAATCTCGATAACAAACCTTGCGTTTATTCTTGTGTTTGTTCTTCTCTCTACTCTTTTCTCTCTATTTGTGTTTATATTCGTATATACATGCTTCCGCTAAACACAACACATTTAGATTAAGTTAAGAAGAACAAAAGTTTTTAATATACCAATTCACCACCACCCCTTCGTGCCATTCCAGATCCTACAGATGTACAAGTATCTAAAAGAATCTATACATAAACAACTGTGTCTAGAAGGATCCATGTAGAACTATAAATAGATGGTGGCTCCTTCATTTGGATCGTCAGGTAGAATCAAGTTGAGTGAGTTGTAACCAAGTGTAGGAGTGTTGCATAGTTAGTGAAGTGTTCATTCTCTCTTCCAATTCTTAATGTTCACCATTTCTTCCTCCTTAAGTTCCTCTTCCAAACAATACTCCAAGTTTTCTTTCAAGTTCTAATAGTCCATTATACCCACCACACTTTCAATTTCCAACATAGTGGTATCAGAGCTAGTCATAAGGCTTTCTTGAGTACAAGATGGCTCAAAATATGCTTCCTTTTCTAGACGTGCCACAACTCATCAAAGACAACTTTGATCATTGGTGCATCAAGATGAAGGTCTGGCTTGGGTCATATGACTTATGGGAGATTGTTGAGAAGCGCTACATCGAGGTAGAAGATGAGGCGGCCTTACCCCAAGCTCAAAGGGATAAGTTGAAGGAAGCGAGGAAGAAAGACAAGAAGGCTCTCTCCCTCATTTACAAAGGTATGGATGATGTTACCTTTGAGAAAATTTTATGTGCTACTTCATCTAAAGAAGCTTGGGAGATTCTTGTTAACTTAAACAAAGGAGAAGACAAGGTGAAAAAGGTACGCCTTCAAACATTTCATGGAGAATTTGAAGCTTTGCATATGAAGGATTCCGAAATAATCTTCGATTATTTTTCAAGAGTCCTAGCAATTACTAACCAATTTAAAAGAAATGGAGAAAAAATAGATGATGCTAGAATTGTTAAGAAAATTCTTCGCTCTTTAGTGTCCAAATTTGATTATATTGTTGTGGCCATTGAAGAATCAAAATATTGATTCCATGACTGTAGAACAAGTAATGGGTTCCTTGCTAGCCCATGAAGAAAGATTAAATAGGAAGAAAGAAGAATCATTGGAGCAACTCCTACAAGCAAAGTTCACACTAAAGGAAGGCAATCAAAGAAGCGAATGTGGTCGTAGTCGCAACCATGGAAGAGGAAGAGGAAGATATGAACTAGGAAGACAAGAAGAAAAAGATCAACTCACATACAACACAAGAGGGCGAGGAAGAGGAAGCTTTGCAAAATCCGGTGGAAGAGGAAGGTATGATAAATCCCAAGTGAAATGTTATAATTGTAATAAATATGGTCATTATGCTTCCAGTTATAGAAATATCTCTCGACAAATCGAAGAGAGGGCTAACTATGCGGAAGAGACAAAAGAAGAGGAGAATCCTACTTTATTTCTCGCATATAAAGATGTGCACAAAGAAGAGAAGAATACATGGTATCTCGACATTGGTGCAAACAATCATATGTCCGGAGACAAGAGTATGTTCGTGGAACTTGATGAGTCGGTGAGTGAAAATATCACCTTTGGTGATTCCTCCAAAGTACCAGTAAAAGGCAAAGGTAAAATTCTTATCCGACTCAAGAATGTAAGACATGAATTTATCTCTAATGTTTATTACGTGTCGGACATGAAAAATAATATTTTAAGCCTAGGCCAACTCTTAAAAAAATGTTATGACATTCATATGAAAGATTATGGTCTTTTAATAAGAGATCAAAGAAATAATATAATTGCAAAAGTGCCAATGAGTAAAAATAGAATGTTCTTGTTAAATATTCAAGATGATGTTGTCAAATGCTTAAAAGTGTTGCATGAAGGACACATCTTGGCTTTGGCACTTAAGATATGGGCATCTAAATTTTGGTGGCCTAAGCTTATTGTCAAAAAAGAATATGGTAAGAGGCTTGCTTTCTATCGATCTCTCAAATCAACTATGTGAAGGATGTCTTCTTGGAAAGCAACATGGAAAGAGCTTTCCTAAAGAAGCTTCTACAAGGGCCAAGAAGCCATTGGAGTTACTTCATGCTGATATATGCGGACCTATCAAGCCATCATCTCTCGGAGGAAGTAAGTATTTCCTTCACTTCGTTGATGATTTCAATAGAAAAATATGGGTTTATTTTCTAAAAGAAAAATCAGAAACTTTGATGCATTTAAGAAATTTAAAGCAAGTGTTGAAAAAGAAAATGGCTTCTATATAAAGACCATGAGATCATATAGAGGTGGAGAATTCACTCCACATATGTTCAATAAATATTATGAAGAGCATGGCATCCGTCGTCCACAAACTGTGCCATATTCTCCTCAACAAAATGGCGTTGTGGAATGCAAGATTCGGCACATACTTAATATTACTAGGAGTATGCTCAAGAGCAAAAATATGCCAAAGGAGTTCTGGGCTAAAGTTGTGGCTTGTGCAATCTACCTTTCTAACAGGAGTCCATCTAGAAGTGTATGGAACAAGACTCCTCAAGAGGCATAGAGCGGAAGAAAGCCAGGAGTTGGTCTTCTTCGAGTCTTTGGAAGAATTGCATATGCACATGTTCTAGATCAACATCGAGCCAAATTAGACGACAAGACCGAGAAGCTGTTATTTTTTGGATATGACTCATTCTCCAAAGGCTACAAGTTATACAATCCAGACACAAGGAAAATCACAGTCAGTCGGGACGTGGACTTCGATGAAGAAGGAATGCGGAACTGGGAAACTTCTTATAAAAAAGATTATAAGCTCACGCTACTTGAAAAGAAGAGAAGACAGGACAAGAGATGAATGATCCCGAGACTACAATCTCTTCTCCATTGTCTCTAGTACCCCAACAAGAAACGGGACAACGAGTTAGAAGTCTTGAAGAACTCTATTAGGTAACTCAGCCAATTGAAAATCAAACTCTTTCTGTATTTTTGCTGATTGTGAACCATTAGGATTTGAAGAAGCAATCCAAAGTGCAAAGTGGAGACAAGCAATGGATGAAGAGATAAGAACAATTGAGAAGATCATACATGGGAGCTTACAACACTACCAAAAGGTAAAAAACAATTGGAGCCAAGTGGGTCTTCAAGGCTAAAAAGAATGTAAGAGGAGAAATAGAAATGTTTAAAGCACAACTAGTGCCAAAAGTCTACAACCAAAGAGTTGAGATTGACTATGATGAGGTATTTGCCCCTGTTGCTCGTCTTGAGATCATAAGATTACTTATTTCTCTTGCTGCCCAATTTAAATGAAAAATATATCAAATGGATGTTAAGTATGCATTTCTGAATGGTTATCTTGAAGAAGAAGTATATGTTGAACAACCATCAGGTTATACTTTCAAGGGGCATGAAGATAAAGTTTTGAGACTAAAGAGAGCATTATATGGTCTAAAGCAAGCTCCAAGGGCATGGAATAGTAGAATTGATAAGTACTTTGAAGATAATGATTTTACTAAATGCCCTCATGAATATGCCCTCTACACCAAAGTAAATGAAGATAAAGATATGTTGCTTGTTTGCTTGTATGTGGATGATTTGATTCTCACAGAAAATAATCTAAGTATGATTGAAGACTTTAAAAAGACCATGACTCAGGAGTTCGAGATGACAAACATTGACTTAATGTCTTACTATCTTGGTATTGAGGTACGTCAAACACAAGAAGACATATTTATTTTTCAAGAAAGTTATACTGAAGATGTTCTTAGAAAATTTAATATGTTAGATTGCAAGCCTGTTAATACACCTGCAGAGTGTGGAACTAAGACATCAAAAGAAAGCTATATGGAGAAAAAAGTTGATCCCACACTATACAAGAGTTTGGTTGGAAGTCTTCGCTATTTAACTTGCACGAGACCCGACATTCTATATGGAGTTGGTCTTGTTAGTCGTTATATGGAGGCACCCCACAGGTGAACATATCAAGGCAGCCAAGAGAATTCTTCGTTATATAAAAGGCACACTGGACTTTGGTCTATTTTACTCTACATCCAAGAACTTCAAGCTTGTTGGCTACAAAGATAGTGATTGGGGTGGAGACATAGATTATCATAAGAGTACTACATGTTATGTCTTCTATATGAGAGATACTGCATTCATTTAGTCATCAAAGAAGCAACCAATAGTAGCTCTTTCTACTTGTGAAACATAGTACATATCTGCTACATCATGTGTGTGTCATGCTATTTGGTTAAGAAATATGTTGAATATTATGAACTTGCATTAGGACGAGCCTAAAGATTCATATTGATAACAAATCAACTATTGCATTGGCAAATAATCCGGTCTTCCACGAGAGAAGCAAACACATTGACACAAGATTTCACTTTATAAAAGAACATGTGGTCAAGAAAGAAGTGTTGCTGGAGTTTACAAGGTCTAACGATCAAGTAGTAGATATATTCACCAAGCCTCTTAAGTATAATACATTCTACAAGTTAAGATGTCTATTTGGAGTGGCCAAATCAAATTTAAGGGGGAATGTTGAAAATTAAACTTGTTTGGACCATTAAGATGAAGCCCAAGCCCACAAGAAGATCATTGAATCATATAGCAAATTACTAGATTGTTCTACATATATCTTATATCTAGAACATTCTCGTGGATTAAAATGTATCATTTCCGTTAAATGATCAAACATGTGGCTAGATACGAGAATTAAACCATGATTTAACTCCGGATGAAAATCAATATGCTTACTGGCTACAAAGTTTCCATTCTGCACTACCTTTCAACTATGAAGTAAAGAACATGTGCACATTGTATTCGCAAATTTATTTGCTTGCTTTTCACGAAGTAAATGCTCACTTTGATTCATAAAGTCAATTTTTTTTAGAAAAAGTAATACAAAATACTTTCCAAAACACAATATAAAAATAAATCATTATTTTAAAAAAAATTATCTTCATTTAACTCTCTCGAATTATCGTAATTTTAAATCTACCTCTAAATTATAAAATCGGATAAAAATAGATTTAAATTTTTTTCAATTGATCAAGTTTAGCTATCAATTTGATTTTATATTTTTAAATATTATTTAATTTATGAAATTACTACTTTTTTCTTGTGTTAAAAAAATTCACTCTCTCTCCTCTCCTCTCTTACTCTCACTCCTCATGCATTGTCCTCTCTTCTCTGTGCTCGTGCAGCTCCTTACTCACATATCTGCCTCGCTTGCGCACGAGAGGATAGAGAGAAGAAAATATTTTTTAAAAAATATAAAGATAAAATAATAATTTAATAAATTAGAATATATTTAAAAATAAAAAAATAGGCTGATGTAAAAATGATCAATTAAAAAATAATAAGTTTATTTTACTTGATTTTATAATTTAAGATTAGATTATAATGCTTGAAAAAATATAAAAAGCGACAGAAAAGTGTTTCCAAACTCATCCAAAATCTATGGGCGACGACTTGATTGGGTTTTAACGAATGAGGCCCATGTTATTGTGACAGATAAAAATAAGCCCCCTGGTTTCTGCCTACTTCGGCTTTACAATACGTCGTCTCATGGTTTTCGATGAGCTGTTGGTTTTAGTATTTTATTTTACTAATTCGATATTTCGAACAAAAATGATAAACATCATCAACTAATTTGACAATTTTAAAAATAAAATAAGTAACTATTAAATTTTTTTATTGATTTTCAAATATAATATTAAGCCAACTAAAAAATTTGGTTGTGTAGTATTAATATTATAATAATGCTCAAACTAGTGTTATATTTTAAAATATAAGATTTAATAGAGGTATATGCTATTTAAATATGATATATTTATGTATCTTAATATTTAGATTATTAGATTTGAGATGTGTGACTAAAAATAAATAATATTTTCTATTATTTTTATTAATTATAAATTTCAAACTAAGATATATTTAAAAACTATAAACCTCTGTTAAATTTTAAAATATAATATCTGCTTCAGAATATGCCGGTGGATCAAAGCCAACCTTAAAATCTGTTTGTGGATATTGTGCACATCTCCCAAAGGATAAAAATAAAAATCTTAGCCAAAAGACAACATTGTTTTCCTTTTTTGGTATAAATAAAACCAATCTACGTGGTCACGTTGAATCGCATAATGTAAATGTCAGAAAAGAGAACATGATATTATATATATATATATATATATATATATATATATATATATTATTGTCTTTGTTATATATATATATATTATTGTCTTTTCTCAACGAATTATTTTACGATTTTTTTCTGATCAGAAAAAGTTCTTACGGACCAAATTTAGCGACTCAACGTCAACGTTCAAACAGAGACATCTCAACCAATACATATTGTATATAATATAATACAATACTGGACAATAATGGTAATATTAATGCCGACCAAGCGAAACATGCAAGTGTACATAAAATATAAAGAAAAGTTACAAAGGCTTATCCGATGTTTCACTTTTATAACACTTATTATTTTTTATCATAAAATGGCCCTAAACGATAATATCTAATTCATTAATAATCAATCATCCAAAAGCTTCAAACTCAAAGTTAAAAATAATACTTCAGTTAAACAAAAGGGAAAAAAAATCACACCATTCAAAAAAAAAAAAAAACAGTAAAAAGCATCATACCTAAAATATTCACAGGGGACTTAAATCATGACTTAGAGCCCTGCAAAATATAAAAGAATATGTCCCAACAACCCAATTATACTTTAATGATAATTTGAGTGGTCGGTGACAACCATCAATCCATTTGTAAAATGAGTGGTCGGTGACCACCAAAGTTCAACAAGACATTTTAAATTACACATTTGTTTATTCTAAAACTTCTAATTTATTATGAAACTAGATATTGACCTTATTTTACACTATAAAAACCTTGAAATGAACTTCCACAAAGTTTATTTGACCTTATTCATATTCCTGGTGAGTATAAATTTCGTTAGATTCGGTCAACTCACAATTTGATTCGACTCAACTATTTTTATACCGACTTATTATATTTTAAAAATTGAGTCGAATAATGAATTAAATATTTAATAATTTGATAATTTAAAACACAATTTAAATAATTTAAAAATATACTATTAATATAATAAATTTATTAATTAATACTAAGAATACTATTTTAATATTTCAAACTTTTATAATTAATTCAATTTATTTTTATCAACATTTATTTTTATTTTACTTTAAAATATATTATTATTCATAAGAATTCTTAAATATATGAAAAAATAAAGTCCAAAAAGCTCTGGTTCGATCCGACTGAATCCAAATATTTGAAATTGAATTAAATTATTATATATATTTTATTTTAATCTGACTCAACTGACTTAATATTTTTATTTTTTAATCGAATTAAGTTTTTACCTCAAAGTCCATCCAAACTCAATCCATTATCACCTTAACTAAAGTATATTGAATTGAATATAGATTGCTCGCAGTTGAAATTTGAAAGAGGTACTACTTTTTCGGTTACATGAGAGATGCATTTTAGATATCAGATTTAAATTTCACTTTAACTAATGATCGGTAATCACTTTATAGTAATATTCTTTTGGACATATGTAGGCACTAATGTAAAGATATGAGTATATGAGTCATTAAATAAAATTAAAGTACATTTATTTAATTATTTTGTCCTAAGGAATATGAATAGCACGCATGATTAATGTATATCTTTGTATAACTTCCGTTACATTCAATTATGTGTGTGATGACATATTATTGTAAGATAATTGCATTAAAACATTTCAAAACGGATAAATAAAAACGTGCCTTCACATTTAAAAAAAAAATTCTCACTGCAAAAAAATAGGTGTCAATGTATATATTATCACTTTTGTTTGAAAGTTTATATATAAAATTTATGTTATAGTTCTGTGAACTCATAATGAGCTAAATGTATTTTTTTTTAAAAAAAATAGTATATTTTTAGGAAGATTATAACAGGGTGAACTATTATGATATGCCTTTTTTTTATAATTTATTTCCTAATGATAGACATGAAAAAAAATAAATCTAGATAAAACCACCTTCGTTTGTCGGCATAATAATATATAGATATCTTATTAAAATAATTCAAATTATTTATTACTTGAGAACAAAATAATATGTTAAATACAAAATAGTTTTTTATTTATAAAAACACCCCTTATTTCTCTTTTTGGTAATTAGGCGAGGACGGCATCTTGACACCTGAACGGTATAATTCCACGGAAGCTTCCCGAAAATTGACTTGGTTTAAACCTATAAAAAATCGCTTTGTCTTCTTAAAATTTGAAAAGAAAAAAAAATACTATTCGGGAGCACTGCAATGATCAAAACAAGCGGCACCACCACCATCATGGTCACCGCCGTCTCCGCCGCCGCGCGGGTCACCGGCTGTTTCCGCCCGACGCCCATGCGCGCCAGCTGAACTCCGCCGATCGCTTCCCATCGTCGCCGGCTCCGGCTCCGGCCATGTCGTTCATAATTCGCCTCTCAATTTCCCGCCTCGTGTTCCCTCTCGAACCCTAACTTTTTTTTCCGGTAAAGCAAACCCTAGCTTTTGATCCGCTTTTCCTACCTTCCGCGCTACTTGTTCGGTTTTTTTCCTTTTCTCTTTTGTCCTTTCTCCTTGGCGATGGACACGGCAGTGTCCGCAGCTCGCCGGAGGAAGGCGGTTCCGGCGACCGAGGCCGGCGCTGGGAGGCGGAGTGCAGGGTGCATGAAGAGGGTGGTGCGCATCTTCTTCGACGACGCGGACGCTACCGACTACTCTTCAGACGACGACGACGACGCCGGTCTCTCGCGGCCAGCGAAGCGGCAGGCGTGTTACATCGGCATCGCAGTGGGAGAGGAGAAGAAGGCTCCGGCGAGGAGGGCGCGTGAGCCGGCGCATGCGGCGTTGGTGAACGACGAGGGAGCGACGGGGGAGAGGAAGAAGCGGTTCCGCGGCGTGCGGCGGCGGCCATGGGGTAAGTGGGCTGCGGAGATCCGCGATCCCAATCAGAGGAAGCGGGTGTGGCTCGGCACGTTTGACACAGCGGAGGAGGCAGCCAAAGTGTACGACTCGGCAGCTGTCAGGTTCAAGGGACCGGGCGCAGTGACCAATTTCCCGATGTCCAAGATGACTCCGCAGGCGGGGGAGGACGAGGTCCAGCATGAAGTTACGGGTGAAGGTCACAGCGGCGGCAGTGGAGGCTCGGATTCCCACTCGTCTCCAATCTCAGTGCTTAGTTACGGTGATGGTCTGACGGCGCTCAATTGCGCTAAGGACGAAGAACATGTTAACAACAGCTCGGGGCTCGGGAACTTAGATGAGGCTCAAGACGTAGCTTCAACGTATGCCTATGCCACTGTCCCCTTGAAGAAGAGAAAATTCTTCCTAATGTGCTCCACCGCTGACACTGACAACATAAGTCCGGCCAGCGACACCCATGGTGGTTGGAGTTCTACTGATAAGACCTGTGCTGAGGATTCAGATCACAGTTCCAGAAATACTCCACCAGGAAGCCCTGTACAGACTACAATGGAGTCAAAATCTCATATCAAGATTAAGATCAAACATCCTGAGAAGCCAAAATTCATGCTCAAATTTTCATTTAAGCCTTCAACGAACCCTGCAGGGTGTAAGGAGCAGTATGAAGAGACTGAAATGACCATTCCCAGTGCTCATTTTGAGCAAGGATCTCTAACAACTGGTTCAAGTGCGTCCGGTAGAGATAAAATGTGCCAGCCTGAGCCAGAGAGTTCAGTGACAAAGGAGTGTCAAGGAGGTGAAGAATGCTTGATGGAGTGTGATCCTTAGATTGTTGTAGGGTAAAGGAACTTATGGATTGAGAAAGTCCTTTAGTTTCGATGTGTCAAGCTCCATCATCTCTCTGTTACTTTATTTACCCTGTTGTCAATGGGCTCATTTCTGTAAATCTGTTTGATGAATGTAAATACTATGCATTTTCAATTTAGCAAAGCTTGTATTTTGAATCATCTTTCAGTCTATTATTACTATAATTTCTATACGTTTAGGCATTTGAGTGAAAATGGCCCGTTGTGTTCTAATCAAACCTTGAGGGGTCCAAGGATGTAATGTCAATGGCAAAGATGGTATGTGTTCACTTGGCATTAATTCCCTCGCATGCATTATAAGTGTTGATGTAATTATAGTAGTTTAATTTCTTTGTCGTTATGTGCATGGTTTACGTAGTATGAAACTTCAGGGGTTAGTTCCACTATTATACATTGCTTGATTCAAAAGATTGCTTTTGTCTTCGATTAAAACTTACATGGTTTACTTTTTAGTCTTATTTATTGTAATAGTCAATTAAGGTAATATTTAAGTTGCCAGTTAAGTTGATATGACTCCTTGACAATTGCATGGATTGTTATGTTTAGTCAAAACAAGTATGTTTAATCATCATTCTATCAATTATCATGTCATTAGTGACTTCTATATGTTTGTTCTTTCAATTCGAGTGCAAATGATATGCTGTGTTATAATTCAAGCCTTGAAGGGTCCAAAAGACAAAGATGGTGTATGTTCATTTGGCCTATTCACATTGGTATGCAACACAAATGAACACTCTAAGAGTGGAACTATGAGTAGTTTAATATCGTTGTTATTATTCACATGAATTACATAGTATTAGTGTTAGGGGTTACTAACGTTATTATGCATAATTTGATTCAAAATATTTCTTTTGCCTTTGGTTAATTCAGTTACATGATTTCTGTTTTCTATTCAGTGGAGCTTCTCTGTAGAATACTCTTCCCAGTCAATTATCATGTCATTCAATTATAACTTCCACATGTTTATGCTTTCAAGTGCAGATGATCGTCTGTTTTCTAAATTAATCCTTGGAGGTTCTGAGGATATGATGTCAATACCAAAGATGGTATGCATTTCTTCTAAAGAAAAAATTGCTGTTATGCATTCAATTGGTTTTTCTCCACCAGTATGTGACTGACTATAAATTGACTGAAGAGTGTTTATGTAACTATTATTAGTTTAATTTTATGCAGTATGAGTATCAGGGGCTGGTTCCATTATTACACATAATTTGACCATTTTGCCTTTGATTAAAGCAGCATGATTTGCTTTGTCTATCATATTTATTGCATGAGTCAAGCATGGTAGTCTTAGTTGACATAATTTGGCATCACTTCCTGACAACTGCATGGTCCATTCTCTTTCTTTTCATAATAATGTTTCTGATTACAGTTGGCTAGATTTCTTTTAACGGTTCATCTGGTGATTATTTCTTTATATTTGTAGAGAGATTTTGTTTCTAATGTTCTTCAATATTCCTTTTTATTTCATTTAAAAATATTCATGTTACTTGCATGAAATTGTTTCAGGCTGGCATAGTTGCAATGATTTACTACATTGATATTACTAAGTCATTGAAGGATTCTAAAATAGACTTGACCAGTTGAGATTTAGAAAAGGAAATGTGTAGGTCTGACCTAGCTCGTCTATCATTGCATGTGAAAGAAGAAATCTGTTAAATTAAAGCTAGGGTAAAGCTTGTTGACATAGCTTCTTCTTCTTTGGTGTTTGAATTAGAAAAGTAAACCCTAGAGGTTAATGCTAATCTTGTTCCATCTTGAATATGTGTAAATCACATTTTACTAGAAGCTAAATCATTATTCTTACATGTAAATGTCATCTGTAAGATTGTTATATAAATAGACATCAATCAACATAGAAGAGGTTATCGAATGAAGAAATTTCCTCTAGAAATTTTTGTCTTCCTACTATAATTAGTTTAATGTTTCCATGTGAAAATCTTAAAGCCCGTTGAAGACATGCATTTTAGCTTAATCCCCTCAAAAAGGAAAAGAAAAATTTTTTTTAACCTCATCAAGTCTTTTTTTTTCTTGTGAAAGGATTAGCTTCTCATTTATTTAAAAGTAGCGAAAATCCCTAAAAAAAAAGAAGTTAAACATGTAAAAAAGCACTTAAGCAAGTCTGCTCTGTAGTCTGATATCACTACTTTAAACCATAAACTTTTGAATCGCAGCAGATCTAAAAATAACAGATGAAGCTCATTTTCCCTAAGATAAGTTTAGTGTCAATTTCTGAATATTTTCTAAAAAATAATTTCTAAACATTTAAAAAGTATAAATGGATGCAACAAACTACCTGTTAGCTCGTTAAGCTTCAAATGTAGCTAATCCATAGAGCTATTAGCTTATGTGTTGTTTTTACATTTGGCTCCATGTTGGTTAAATGCACTCGATAACAACAACTATACATGCAGTCATGTAGGCCTTCAGAGGTTGATTTGAGTTGCCTTTAAATATGCATAGCAGGAAAATGATAAATAATGTATACACTAGATACCTAAAGCATTAATGGCGTCAAGCCTATGTATCAATCATTCCAAGTCATCCTTTATTTATTCACGATGATGGAGGAGGCATTTGCTTGTTCTGTGGAAGCTGAATATAGTGTTATATGTACATTGCACCTCACAAATCTTGGATTTCGTTTGATTGACCAATCACATCGCTCACATGACTAACATCCTGGTAGTTTATCTAATGGAGCAGAGATACGAGGGACAGAGTTCTTGTTTATTTCCACATGGTGGATGTTTGAGCGACATTGGCTCCGGAAATTCCTATTTATTTCATGTTATCTTTTTGCGTGCCAGTAGAGTTATTTACAAGATTGATTTGGTTTGGAAGTTAAGTTGAAGGAAAATAGATTCACTTATTTTTTTACATGACTTTTGAAGGACGAATGATGCATAGTCGGACAGTGAGATTCACAAGTGACATTTGGAGCTCAATCTTTTATTTCTTATATGTATGAGATCTCTCATCGGAGTCAAGGAATAATTTGTGCAGGGGAGCTCCTTTCTTCTGGAAAGGAATGACAACGTTATTGCCTAGATAGCAATAACTTCTCTATGTGTCCATTTGACCAAATATGGGTTGCGAACGAGACCACTTCTTATGACTTCCCGTCAGTTATTTGCTCTAGGCACTGATCAATGGGCTTCAGTTGTGTTATTGTTAGGGAGTGGATGGTCCTCATCCCTCCCTTTTGCTCCTTTGGATCTACAATTAAATGACTTGTCTTGGCATATGGTTACCATCTTAAATTACTTCCTTAATAGGGCAGAACAAGACGGCTGGATAGGGTCACAAGGGCAGTTCACTTTGTGATGCCAAATAATGTAAGCATGCACTTCTTGCAGAGTGAGGATTTATGACTTAATTATCGGCGCCTTGGTGGATTTGAGAAACTTGGATTCTCCTCTGAATAAAGGTATTTTTTTCGTTAAATTGGATCAAGGTATTTGCTTGGCTGTTGAGGTGGCAGAGGATACTGACTAGGACATACAAAGCTAGATGGGCGACGAGCAGATATTTATTGCAACCTCTGTGGTGTATTCAGTATAAAACCTTCATATTTATTTCTCTGATGTTCAGTGGGCCATGATGTATGGGATTCTGTTAGATGTACTTGGATGGACATGATTTCAGAGCCAGCCTCTTGGGGAACATTTAGAGCTGAAGGTATTCAGCTGGGGATTCAAGGCATACACCAATCCACATTAGAGAGCTGTTCAATTGGCATTCGTTTGGGTTCAACAAAATGCATAAGTAGTTATGGGAGAGCGACATAATATTGAAAACTATTCAATGTGTATGTGCATTTATTCGAGAATGGCAAGAGAGAGAGGTTGTGAGCATGGAACCTGTTGCATTCAGCTACATGGAAATTATGTAGAGTCCTATTTATATTGTCATTATTATTAATACTGGATGACCACCATGTCGTAGTCATCATTCTCCTCATCCCAGATATCATTGTCCTTCATGGTTTGTGTTATAGGTAGCACATAGCTTGCCAAGTTTGGTTATGATGACTAGAAGGTAGAAAAAATATCGTATATGATGACTATAAAAAGATAATAGGAAAAACTAATTATAGGCGTGTTCGGTTCGCTGCTTAGATTTGGATTTTCAAAACAGTATGGAACTTTATGTTTATGTAAAGAGGGTAAGCAATTGCACTTCTCCTATCAGAATATTTCCTCTTTTTGAGGAATGTTCTCTGATTTCAATATGCATTTCCTTTTACCTTTTGAAACAAATCCACTAAAGTTGGCCATGTTCATATTGTGGAAAACAATTCATCTTTTCTAGAATTTCAGCGTGGTAACTTCTAGATGCTTTTTCCAAGTCATTTTATTAAGTCGGTTATTATTCTCATTTCTGCTTCTATTTGTTTTGTAACCAGTAATCTGAGAACAATAAGTGAAAGTTGTCAAGAATGCTCAGTTTGTTTGAGGGTTTTTTAACGAAGAAAAGTAAGCACTCCTGGTATTACTTCTATGCAATTTAATTGCTGTTGGCTGTTGCACAAATTTATTTTCTTTGAAAATCCATACAACAATGGTTAGCAATGATCGAATCCATTAACTGTTAATTAATTTTCACTAGGCAGGAAAGCATAGAGATCTAATGGCTGCTATACATGAAATACGAAGGCGAGAGCAAACTTGCAAATATTGTGCGTTTCCATTGTGTAGGTTTGTATGCATTATGGGCATATGTTGTAAACTGAGAACTACATAGGCTTTCTATCCATCCATCAAGAAAGTGTGCACTATATTAAAACTTGAATAATTTTGTTGAGCTACAACATGAAATATTTGACAAAGTACCTCTCATAGTTTGTTGGGTCATATTAATGATGCATCATATCTGTTATTTATCTCTCTTAGTTTGCTGCAGACAAGTTTATTAAAATGAGAAACCATAATGTTGCATCATTGTTGGCATTGTTAAACAGGGTACATTACACTAGTCGCTTTATTCTGAATCATATAGGGCTGCTTATGGTATTGCAAAAGGAAAAAAAACATTCGTTGTTTGAATGTTACTGTCAAGCTAACTAAATAAAATTACTATAAAATAAAACTAAAACTAGCTGCTGACTTGTCTGTTGATAAAAGAGAACTAACTCCTGACTTCTCTGTTGACTTTTAACTTGGTTAGCTCTCCTGAAGATATTTGTAAGTTATAAACAAATTATTCAATTTTTTATTGAAGAATGTTTAGTCACAGTTTATTATGCAAAGAGAAGCTGGAGAGTGTGCCGTTTATGCTTTCCATTGGTATATTGTTCAGTTATTGAATTACTATATGCTGGTTTCAAATTAATTGGTCTTGACGACTAGATATGCTCTTTTCCAAAGAAAAAGAAAAGAATATTAAGCTGTGCTCTGTAGTGTATATAAAAATGAGTTAGGGCAGTTATTTGTTTGGACATTTCCATAATGCTTTTATCCTCTTGTAGGGCTGAGGAAGCTGAGAAGAGGCATCAACCAACATCCAACTGCAGGAGTCTGTTGAAGAGCGGAAGAGTAGTCTTGGATCAAGGATCGAGCACTCTGCTGTTCCTGCTATAATTTAGCATGGAGTTTTGGTCTCTGGTGTGTTTTGGAGAGGGGAACAGGGAAGAAAAAGGTTAATGAGAGGGAGAAGCAACTAAGAGGTACATTAACTTTTTATGAATTTAGAGGGGAATGAATGTTAATATTTTCCATTCCTAAACACAGGTCTGCGAGAGGATAGAATAGAAGATAGAATTTAGTTCGTTTGAAATTTTACTTAGGTGGTGTTTTTCAATTTAATTAACATTTATTTTTTTTAAATTGTATGGTTATTTTTTTTTAATTTTCGAGTTCGTGATCGGCATTATAAACCATCTATTCAAAGAATTCATGGTCGATGATATTATAAATCAATGGATCGATATTTTGATGGTGCTCTTGAATTATCAATTTAGGCTAAAGATGGACGGGTCAGAGCAAGCACCATTACAAATTTTCTTAAAAACTTTATACCACTTGACATAGCGGAAACGAAGTGGAGAAAATTATAATTTTCATGTAAATCTTAAAAGGTTGACCATAATGAAATGTATTATAAAAAGTTTGATTGGATGGTTTATAGGATCATTAAGCATGAGCTAAATTTTTTTTAAGGCGATACTGACATAATTTCTTTTGAAATAAAATAAATATTAAAAAAAATAAAGAGTTAAGGTCTATTTATAAATCTTATATCCTATGATACATATAGGGTGTGCATGTTGTCGCTTCTAAACCATTAATATCACTTCTTTTAAGATTATTTCATCCTTTATTTTTTGTATCAATATTTTTATTTTTATATAAAATATTATATAAAGTAAGGGTAAAACGGTTGTGGCAGAAGTGATATTGAAAAGGATCCTATATATAATATTTCTTAAGGTGTTGCAACTATATATATATATTTAATGGGCTTTGACAATTCAGCCAGTGTTTTTCATTTGTTTAGGTAGAATCTCGGTTGAAAATATAATTGAGTGGATCCTGTTATCCTAATATTTTTTGGATTTCCCAAATCCCACTACCTTCATATTTTATGTAAGGGGAATTTTATTGCCACTTCCAAAATATTATTCTCACTTCATTTTCTAATTGGTCATAGATATTTTTATTTTTAATAAGATAAAGTAGCAATTTTTTTAGAGTGATGATAGGATTAACCTTCGTGTTAAATTTTGATATGACTATTTTATATTATAATTAAGGTAACGAAACGAAGATGACATAATTTTATAATGATTTTTTTTATTTTTAATTTCTACTGTCGAGATTATCATTTTGCACAAAATTTTCACCTCACTTTTCGGTTATAGAGGGAGATCTAAGGGGTTGATATGAAAAAAGAAAAGATTTTTGCAATATAGACACTCGTGAAATCATCATGTCATATAATATATATTATATATATATATATATTATATATATATAATTTATGCATTTATAAAGCACTTTATGTTTTATACTTTATAAGAATATAAAGTAAATCCTAACTCTTCAATACATAATGAACAATAAATTTAATAAATCATCATATTTTATTGATTTTAAAATTTATTATTCAATATGTATTTAATGGTTAAATTTTGCTCTGCATTCTTATAAATATTTTGTAAGAAATGATGCTTTATTTGGCTCCAATTATATTTTGACGCTTAACCGACACTATTCGGTGCTAATAGGAAGTGCAAAATAATTGAAGAAAAAAAAACGCACTTTTGAGTTTTGAGCTCCCATCGCCGCAATCATGGAGGAAACGCCAGTATATACAGCTCCACTGCTCACCACCGGCACCGGCACCGGCACCGGCACTGTCACCGCCGGAGGCACCACCTTCATCACCATGCGCGGCCTTCTCATGGCCATCACTCTCCCTCTCCTCCTCATCGCCTTTCATCTTGCCTCCTCCCCTCCCACCAAATCCACCTACCACTCCCAGCTCCTCTCGCTCGCCGACAACGCCACCTCCGCGCGACACCTCCTTGCTCTCACCCAACGCCCACACGTCGCCGGCTCCCCGGCCAACGCGGCGGCAGCCTCCTACGTCCTCAACGTTCTCTCCTCCTTCGGCTTCCTCCCTCATTCCGTCTCCTATGACGTCCTCCTTTCCTACCCCGTCCGCCGCTCCCTCACCCTCGCCGCCTCCGCTCAAGCTCCCGCCGCAGCATTTGATCTCGTCCAAGAAGCCTGCTCCGACGATCCCCACGCAGCCGCGGCGGTTGAGGCCATCCCCACCTTCCATGCCTACGCCCACTCAGGCACGGCCGCCGGCCCCGTCGTCTACGCTAACTACGGCCGCGTGAAGGACTTTGCTGCCCTCGAGGCGATGGGTGTGAACGTCACCGGGGCGGTGGTGCTGGCGAGGTACGGCAAGATATTCCGTGGGGACATTGTAAAGAACGCCGAGGACGCGGGCGCGGCAGGTGCAGTGGTGTACACGGACGCCGCGGACTACGGCGGCGGTGGCCCCGGAAGGTGGTTCCCCCACGGTCCCGGGATGCCGCCAAGCGGCGTCCAGGTTGGGTCGACGTACAGGGGCCTTGGTGATCCCACGACGCCGGGGTGGCCGAGCAGTGGTAGCGCTTACGAGGTCGGCGAGCGGCTGAGCTCAGCGGAGGTGGCGGCAAGGGGGCTCATGCCGGGGATACCCTCGCTGCCAGTCTCAGCTCGGGATGGGGAGGCGATAAAGAGGACCATCGGAGGGAGGATAGCGCCGGATGATTGGCAAGCAGGCGAAGGGGCTTCAACGTTCCATCTCGGTCCTGGTCCTGGGTTTCTGAACTTGTCCTACGATGTAAGCATGATTCCTCTTCTGAATACTACTCATTCACTTCCTATTCAAAAATGGTTATTTACTGCTGTTCGTCATTGCAATGCAGGGGAATGAAACATTGACAGCAATAGAGAATGTTTTTGCTGTGATAGAAGGAGAAGAAGAGCCTGACAGGTGACTCATTCTTTTCACTTTAGTAAATACATGGTATTTTGTTACATGATGGATACAAATCTTGGTGTCTGAATTTTCATTTCAATGGCATGATTTACCCAGGAAATTTACTCAGCGGTCACAAGTCAACTAATTTAATGTCATATGGAAAAAAGGTGTTTTGACAAATGAGAAAAGCCCATGATCATGGATTATATATGTTTATATTGTTTAAAGAGGAAAATATGTGGGCCACATGCTTGCTTCAAGAACAACCAGAACTAAACATATGATAATACTTTTTGCTTATTTCTACAATCAATTTATAACTTGTTCTCTACTTAGGTATGATTATTGTTAATTATCATAGGAATTGGTGACCATGGCTTGGTCTGAAATTTTGATATCTCTCTTTTATTTAGCTTGCCAGTTGCAACACTTATGTACCATGTTTCTCTGCCTTCCTTGTGTATGTTTAATAGATTTTAAAACAACTTGTTTTTCTCTTTTGTATGTGTTTGTTGTCAATTTTCATTTCTATATTCTCTAAACATAGGGATGCTTCTTTGTATAAAAAAATCACCTTTCTAACATAGTTGCTATTGCGATACTTTGTTTATATATGTTTGAAATGTGTTGGCTGTCAATTATCATTCTTGTATCTATTGGTCATAAACTCTCTCTTCAAGGATGTTGCTGGTGTGATGTTTCTCATAAAGTTTGTTCTTGCAAATCACACTGCAAACATATGACCAATGTCGTTGTAAGCATATCTTTTATATATCTGCAGGTATATTCTTCTTGGTAACCATCGTGACGCATGGACATTTGGTGCAGTAGACCCTAACAGTGGAACGGCATCTTTGCTTGAGGTAACTATAAATCTAAATGATTAAATTAGATGTGTTATTGCAAATTTTGATGTTTCAAAGTATAGATAGATTTCTTAAAAAAATTCTTTCTCCGTATATCATATTTGACATCCTTTTTCTTTTATTTTCCCATCAAACCAAACTTTCTTGTTTTTTACCCGTAAAATTGATGTCCTTTCTTTTTTTTAAGTTTCTTTCCATACTTGTTTTCTTTTATTTTCGTAGGAACCTTTATTTTATTTATAACTTGTTAAATTATTATTTTTTGTTTGATAGGAAAATGAAAGAAAAAGGATGTCAAATATGATGTATGGAGAAAGATTCCAAATGAAATAGAAAATATGAATCAGATTCGGATGTGGCAGAAACAAAAATTAAAATCAGAATAAATGATGGTTGATAGATGAACACCCGAACAAAAATGCAAATCTCCTCGAAGGCTCTAATACCACGCGACAGAACGGTGATTAAAGTGGTGAAGATTTTAATTTTCAAATAAATTATAAAAGAGGTTGATGGTTCAAAAGCACCACCAATAACTTGACAGGATAGTTCATAGCATCATCGGACAGGAATTTGGAATCTGACCAAAGAATATAACCATAGAAAAATAAATGAATATGAACTGAATTAACAAATAAAGACTTGAGGCCTATTTATAACTTTTTGCAACCAAATTCCAAATAACCTAAAACTAAAAATAATTAATAACAAAATTTGGATAAGATTTTAATCTAATTAAAACCTCTATCTTCTATCTTATCTATATACATCAGACACACTATGTGGAAAGGTGGCCTCATGCGAGAGGAATGGGATGTGGATGCTTCTGTTTAGTGGAATGTAGTTGAACAAGTACAGGTCGACCAAGTTTCGTATAGAGAACTCGTCATCGTGTGCCCTCATCTTTCTTATAACATATGTATGAAGAGGGACTTTATGAGGCTGACAATTGGACAACTACCTATCATTTATCTCGATCTTCCACTTTTTGATCATATTTTCCATCAAGATTGGGCATTAGTGGTGTAGCGTGTGGAGCAAAAATGATTAGAGTCCTAGGTCATCATTACATAATGGCGGGCATCTCCTACTATTGCTCTCGGTTCTCTCGACAATTCTCATTTACTATATCTTAACTAAGATAGAGCATCATATTCGTATGCTCCTAAAATGCTTTTGTTGGCAGAACCTAGGAATTGAGGGTAGATTAGGGGTGTTCACCGGGTCGGATCGACCCGATGAATTCGATGATCCGGCGATCCAATCTCAATTGGGTCGGATCGGATCGTTGGTCGGGTCAGACCCGAACCGATCCGATCATAACCCGATCATCAATGGGTCGGGTACGAGTTTCAATTTTTCGAACCCGATCAAACCGACCCAATCCGATGACCCAAATTTTTATTATTTTTTTATTAAATTTGAACCAATTTATTCTTGATAAGAATTTTATATTATTTTTAAATTAAAATATATTCAAAATCTATCTTTATATCCTTTAAAATCATTACAAACCTTTTAAAAAATATGGTTCTTTATTTTTTAAAGTATAATTGATGTTAAATATTATAAAAAATAATTAAAAAATAATTAAAAAATTTATAAAAAATTTAATGGGGTAAACTGATGACCCGACCCTTATCCAATCCGACCCAATGGAGATCAAGTTGGATCGGATTCGATGACTAATTTGTCATCGACCTGGCCCAATCCAACCTGAACAAAATCAATCGGGTTGGGTCGGATTTGGTATCAGATCGGGTCAAACCCGACCCATGAACACCCCTAGGGTAGACAGTGCACCTACTGGGTTGTAGCATGGAAGGAGGTTTGCATGCCTATCTCGTTTGTTGGTCTTTGTGTCCAAAGCATGATGAAGACAACGCCTACTTGGATCAATTTGACCAGCACTGGTGGTTTGGTTGTTGAAAGACTAAGTGCTCGGAGCAACATGATAGGGAGTTTGGTTCATATTGTTTGAAATTTAGATTTAGTTTGAGTAGTTTTATTCCTTTATATGAAGTTATCTTATCTCTTTAGATAAATCTTGTTTAGTTGAAACATTTGTTGAATAAAGCTGCTTGTGCATGAGAGTTGAGGTTCATTCACTCTTTTGATTCAACATTGTTTATATTGTTATGTGAGAATGAGTGTTTTAGAGTGTTAAATAGTACTTTGGAGTTTTATCTTTGAAGCAGAATTTGATGAACATTTGGCCTGCTGGGAGAGTCAATACAAATTTGACGTATCAGTTATAACTGCATTGAGAGGACGATCTTGCCATCTTGGCACCACATCACTAGGATGCTGGAATAAAGCTGTCATGGCCAAATGGGGTGCAGCCTCCACAGAATTTCTGGATTTCTACAATCTTCTCCATATATAGATAGAACTTATCGTTGTAAAGTGATAGATTGTACATCAAGGGGCTTGTTCTTTTTGGAAAGGGGTAGTGGAAAATCATGTTAGGATTGAGACAAGGTATCAATCAGATAGGGCATGTGGCTTTCCTTTTGGAAGGTGATTGGTCACTAGCGGGACGCTTATTCATGGCACTTTCGTATTTATTTGAACTATCTGGTGATTGACACACCACTATTGTTGATTGTTGGTTAATCGACGGTGGCTGGTTTTTTTAATTTTCATCTCAATTTTCATATCAGAGGGTTGATGAGCTATGTTAGTCTATTGGAGTTGATCTCTTGTGTTCCTATTAACAGCTTCAGACATGATGGTTGGATATGGTCTTCAAGGGGGTTCACTATTTGGGAGGCTTACATTCGACTAAGCTCTGATGACCATGTGGAAGATCCAGATTAAGATTGGATTGTTGGTTGGAAGCTTGCTAAACTCTAAAGTTTAGGTAGAATTGCTTTTTGGCTCATAGAATTGTATCGCAAAATCGTATCGCAAAATCGTATCGCAAAATCGAAGAGTTTATGTACCAAAGAAATATACTTATAATTAATATACTATTAACATCAAATAAATCTCATTATTGAGCATCCATAAATGTATAGGCTATCCATATTTCAACTCATTGACTATTTTTGATGAACCTCATTCTTAAATCCTAATCTAAATAGTTCAACTTTAAAAATAATTTCTACCATTTAAAAAGTTACGTAGATTTGTATAGAGTTGTCTGAACTTTTTTACTAGAATCGTAGAGTTTATGTTCCTATAAGATTCTACGCCTATTTGATTAATTTTATTGACCTAAAGAGTTGACTCGAGAGTTTAACAAGATTGGTTGGTTGTTTTGGCAGACTCAATTTTCTTTGAGTATTAGAGTATTTATCTTGTTGTTGCAAAGCCTAAGATCTTTTTACTAGTTCATAGCCTCTAAGGCAAATATTTCATGCGCTTTATGTTTTAATCTCAAAAGGACACGTTCCACTTATTCTTCGAGTGTAGGGTGTCTCAAGAGGTGTGACAAACAACTAGATGTGATTGGATTTTGGGACAACATTTTGGAGGACATGTCCTTATTAGGTTTTACGCCAATTTGATTTGTTTTTCCGGCCTAAACTGAAACTCTTAAGAGTTTAAATGTTGACTCGAGAGTTTAACAAGCTTGGTCAGTTGTTTTGGTTGACTCAGTTTTCTTTGAGTATTAGAGTATTTATCTTGTTGTTGCGAAGCCTAAGAGTTTTGACTAGGTTATACAATGCTAGATGGACACGTCCCACCTATTCTTTGATTTAGGGTGCCTCATGAGGTGTGATTGGATTTTAAGACAACCTTCTGAAGGACATTCAGGGAATAAGTCCTTAGCAGGATGGTCAAGTATATTCTAGTCACTCACGACAAAGTGTCCTTAAGGTTTCTTTGAGCCAAACAGGAGAGAGACGCTATATGTTGAAAATATTTTACAGTTTGTGCCCAATCTTTAGTTAGAATGGAGTGAAATGTAGGATAGTGAAATTTATGTATATGATCAGTTTCCACATTGTATGATTTCCTCTTAATATAATAATGTTGGATAACTATACCTCCCTTTCTTTGTATTATGGGGTATTTGATTTAACATTGTTAAAACATGAATTTTCTTGGAAAGAAGTTACACATTTAAATTCTGAAGTTCCAAAAACTTTTCACTGTTTGGTTTTTATGTAGAATGAAGTTTATTGAAAAAAAAAAAAATTATTTAGCTACATGTAATTGGCAGATGCGTCACATTATTGAAGTGGATGATAAAAATTTCACTTCAGAAAAATATTTGACTTTTCATACTTATAATTCAAAAGAAGAGATTTATCTTGTGATTTTTACTGCATGAGCATACCTTTCCAGGGATAACTAGGGACTCACTTGGGTTTTCTTCTGAATTTTTTTTCCTGAAAATTTGAAATAAATCTGACTCACTGAACAATTTTGCCAGATACCTTTCAAAAGGCCACACAAAGTCTTGGTCTCATAAAGGCCAGTAAGGAGCCCAATTCTGTCTCATAGTACCTTTCTAAATATCAAAATATTACTATTTCATTTACTTTATAGTCAAAAGTGTTCAGAATTAAGCTTGTTCTATCAGAGTTCCGAACTTATGATTGTCTTTGTTATGCCTATTTTTAACTTTGAAGATTTTCTCAATTGTAGCTAGCTCAAAGGTTGAGGAAGCTGCAAAAAAAAGGATGGAGACATCGGCGAACCATTGTCTTCTGTAACTGGGATGCAGAAGAGTATGGCTTGGTCTCCATCGAGTCCTTCCCTCCCTCTTTCTCTTTGGTTTTGCGTTCATACTTGAGTCTAATAATGTTTTTTTTGGCAGTTGGGATCAACAGATTGGGTTGAAGAGAACTTGGACATCTTAGCTTCAAGAGCTATTGCATATCTGAATGTTGATGCTGGAGTTCATGGTTCTGGATTTTATGCCTCTTCTACACCACAGCTTGATGAGTTGCTGAAGCAAGCCAGCAAACAGGTCTCCGTTTTTGTTACCTTTTGTGTAGTTTTATTTATTTTAAAATTTGATCTGAAACAAGCAGCAGCTTTCCGTTATAGACCTAAACATCATTCTAGAGATTGATATCTGACTTAAGAGTCTGTTGCAGTCATTCATTATTTTGAATATGCGACATTAATATTCTAATTTGAACGATTTTCATGCGAAGGTTCCAGACCCAGATAACTCCTCTCAGACAATATATGATCTGTGGACTGCCTCTCGTGGCTCTCCTTTAGTAAGTAACTAGTCTTTTCAATAATAAAATAATATCTTTTGTGTCTATTTCTTTTCCAAAATGTCACATAAACTATTGTGAAATTTATAGGAACTATAATTTGAAATACAAAAGTAGTTGTAATCTTAAACGTTCATGAAAAGGTTGGCAGATTAGGCGGTGCAGGATCAGATTATGCAACTTTTGTCCAGCATGTTGGAATTCCTTCTGTTGGAATGACATTTGGAAAAGGTACTGGATTTATAATGCCAGTAGCTCCTATTTATATCTAGTTATATTCTCTTCATTTTGAACAAGGACTATGAAATATAGTACTCTCAGTGCATACAAATGCTTCCTAATGGAAAATTCTTCTTTCTGAGGGTATTAAATGTCTATATGTTGTTCTTTCTGTGAATCCTTGCATTCCAGATTTACCTTTAAATTATTGCCTTGATGTGATGTAAAATGTTCTATGCTTTGCTGCTCATTATATATGAGCATAAGCATTTTTATGTCTTGATGTTTATGGAAAATTTCTGTTTTAAGTCGCTACAATATTTTGTTCGACAATAATTTTAGTACCAAAATTAAAGGGTGACCTGTTATCCCTGTTACCTTCCAATTTCTCTAAATTTTAACAGACATATCACACCTTGTTTGCAGGACATCCTGTTTATCATTCGTTGATGATGACTTTTTGTGGATGAAGAAGTTTGGAGACCCATTGTTCCATAAGCATACAGCAGGTACTTAGTGATCCTGCATGAGAGTATCATTTTGCCGTTGATCTTTGACAATCTTTTCGAAAGAAAATAGTTTTTTTGAGAGAGGAAAATGCTTATACTGCAACAGATACCTGGTGATGTTTTGATGCCCTTCCATGCTCTTCAGGTTTTTAGGCACACTTGGATGTATTTTGTTTCCATTGGCAATGACTACGTCTACTTATATTGTCTGATTTTCCTAGTAACGTTATCTAGTATCTTTAACATGTTAGTATATGTAAGATGACTCAAGCATCAAGCATTCTCTTAGGATTATAAAATTGTCTCACCATCCTAAGATACTAAGTTATGGTCTCAAGTATCTCAAAATTTGCACACCTCTAGTTTGTATCTAGTGAAAATCCATGGCTTTCTGAAACACAAGACTCTCTAGGATCACAACTCAAGTCTACTACGCACTTAACCTCCAAACTTCTTGAATTATCATTCTTACCTAGCTACCGTAGTTAACTCTTCCCTTCTGCATGATCATGATGTACTCTAGATGTAAAACATATTGATTAATCGACTAAACTTCTGTTTAATTCAGACTTCAGGTGATAGTGAATGTAGTTGACCCAGATATATTTTGATGTGTTGCAGTTGCAAGCATCTGGGGACTGGTTGCTTTAATACTTGCAGATGAAGAGATTTTGCCCTTTGATTATGTCTCCTATGCCACTGAACTCGAGGTGTAACTTATTCTGGTTATCAATTCAAATCTTTTATGCATGCACAAGTCTATAGACACAGTTATGATGGATACATAATCCAGCTATAAAGGAAAACATGCTTCTCCTTTTAGTAGTGCATGCATTTCAGCAATTTGTACACTTTCATGCTCGAGTCAAGTGCTTATTTATGACTCATAAGAATGACAATCTATGTCCTGCGTGCCTAACCAGAGCATCTTAATTTGATTATTTTTTCAAGTCATTTGGAAGTTACTGTTTATGTGTTTAAATTGGCATGAAAACACAAAAGCCTTGGAGGATGAAGTGCTTGGCATGCCTGTTAATTTTGCTCCCTTATACAATTCAATCAATAAGCTGAAGGAGGCAGCTTTCAAAATTAATAACCAGAAAAAGGTTTGTTTCCCTCATTATCTGTCTTTTATTACATGTGAAAATTGGAAGATTGGAATTTTAGTTGGGTGTTAGGAGCTACAAAGCAAAGCTTGGACATGGGGTTGGAGGCTGGACCAATTGAGAATTAGAGAAGTCAATGACAGATTGATGATGGCCGAGCGGGCATTCACTGATCGTGATGGACTTTCTGGAAGGGAATATTTCAAGCATCTGGTATGATTAACATTGAATCTGTTATCAACTGTGTCCCGTGAATCTTTGCGTCGATGTAACTTCCACAGTCCAAAATATTAATAAGCATCATGACTATCCAACAGATATATGGACCTTCAAAGCATGATGAATATGGATCAAAATCATTTCCTGGCATTTGCAACGCCATTGAGAGTGCAAAGAGTTTGAACACTTCGGACTCATGGCATTATGTGCAGCATGAACTATGGCGGGCCGCCAGGGCTGTGACCAGGGCATCATTGGTCCTTCATGGAAAACTAACATGAGCATCCACTGTTGTGATTACTTGTATGCCTTCTCTATTTCTCATATACCATTAGCGCATGCAGGACATGAGCATCATGTTCATCGGTGGGATTATACATACCTCGATAATTTACTTCGCTCTAGATGTGGCTGTGCTTTTCTTGCACTTAATTGTTTTCGTCGTCACATAAAAACTTGACTTGCAAAAGTTAGGATGAGTCAATACATATAAAAATAAAATAAAAATTGAGAGGGACCAAGGATTAAACTATAGATCTTAACATAGTATATACTTATATAAATAAATAAATATATATATATGTATATATATATATATATACCTTCTATACCGAAAAGGTTCCTCCCACACTATATGTGAGTCCACCCCTACTATATGTGAGTCCACCCCTGATGACTTGGTATACTACTTAGAATGTCATAAAAATGCGAGGAAACCCCCAAATTGGTAAGAAAGCATTAGTAAAAAGCACGTAGAGGAAGTTAACGAGTAATGACCACATTACCAAGACAGTACTTGTAACATTTTCAAAATCAGATATTGCCACTTGGTAAAAATCATGACTTCAGGGACGCTACCACACAATATCAATACCTTTGGTTTGACCATTTGACCGGTCAACCCCAGGGCCACATAAGATAATAGCAATAATATAAATTAAAATATTCTTCCTCCATATAAAGACTAATAATCCAATACATAGTTCTAATAAAAACTACTAGACATCAATGACTAATCAAATAACTACTAAGGACTCAGAACAATATGCATCTCTATCAGATGACCAGCAGGACATAAATAGGATCATATGCCATGTGCAAAACAGACCACCACGAGCTACATCATCATCCTCACCATCATCAGTACCTATCAAAGATCAAAATCATTTGCAAAATTGAATTCGCAGGGGAAAACCCATGAGTTGTGAAACTCAGTATGTAAAGATCATATAGAAAGGAATAATAATCAGGATTCATGAAGTGAGGAGATCAAGCATTTCCTTTCTTATCTTCTAAAACATATACAATGTGAAACAGTAAGACTTACCAATATTCCTCATTTCTTTTCAGTCTTTCTTTTTCAGTAATAGTAACAGGCATGTCAGTTACACCTACTCTCCTTGTGTACAGTAAATCAGGTCCAGTTCATTATAATTTTCAGTATCATCTTTTAATTCAATCAGTAATGAACAATTATTAATTCATGAAGATTTCAGTCATCCAGCGTTAGGATGGCTAACTAGGTCATGAAGTCAACCCTAGACTCATACAGTAAATATGAGGGCATAAAACCCTAACAGGAGGACAGGAGGTCCTAACAGGAGGGGCAGACCCCTAAACAGGAGGGAATAAATCCCTAGTGCGCCGAGCCTTCCTCTTCATGAAGTTCATTTCAATCACAATCAATTACATATTTTATCTTTCAATTATCTACTAAGCTAAGTTCATGTAATGGAATACTAACCCAACCTCAAACAGATTCATCCAATCAGTCATACAGGACAATAATCATTTAGGACACGGACCGCGTCAGGTGTGACACAGACCATGTGGTAAACAACACGGACCGTGTTTTCCAGATAGAGCGCGATCGTGGTCGGAACGGCGCACGTCGTGTCCGACGTGGCCGACCTTCAAGCGGACGCGGACTGTGTTCACTAGGATGGGGTCCGTTTTAGGCAGACTTGACGACGTCTTCGTCCCACGCGGTCCGTCTCCGATTGTTCGTACACTGATAAAGGTGACGCGGTCGTGTCATGGGGAAACACAGCCCGTGTCCAGTTACATTTAATAGCTTTAATATTATTTAAATCGTAGAATCCGACCGAAAAACCTTTTCAAAGGAATCCAATTAATTGATACTTAATCCAGCGAAAACTCTCTTTTGTCATCATGAACAATCAGTTTTAAACCTAAAAATTAATCCTCCTAATGATCCTAATTACATACCTCGAGATTCGTTCCTTCCTATCTTTCCTCAATCCGCGTGCCGTTGCTTTCTCTCAGCTCCGTACGTCGTTGCTTCGTCTTCTCCTCCTAGCACGATTTCTGGGACCAGAAAGATTCTCTAAGAGAGAGGGAGAGAGAGAGAAGAAAGAAGAGGGGAGAGGAGAGGAGAGGTAGAGAGAGATTACCTGACGGTTGGGTAGAAAAATAATGAGGGTTATCCGAGATTAATTTCGTGTTAGGGGTTTATATAGGATTTTTAGTCGTCATTAACCTAATTGCTTCGCGGGTGGGCTTTGTCACGTCGGCCCAACACGGCCTGCGTCCATAGGACGCGGCCTGTTTTAGTCAACACTGCTCGAGTTCGCCTAGGACCCAACCCATTTTCAGTTGGGTTATTACAGTACTCTTGGAGATATTAAACAAAAACCTTTGTGATGTCAGAAAGCCCTCAAAATTATAAACAAAAAACGGAGGTTCCATTTGTATAACAGGATTGAAGCAATGCGTAGTCTGATTTTTGCATCTAGTATGTAATCAGACACCGCAGCTGTAGAGACATCTAACATGTCTAAAATACAAACATTCAGTATCTATTGTAACGCCCTCAAAATGCACGCTCGTGGGCTTGGTCCGCGAGGGCTTTTTGATGACGCTACATGGACTTTGGACATATATTATAAGACATGATAATAATTAAAAGATATTGCAGCGGAAGACATAACAAAATATCATGACAATAATAACTCAAAGCAGCGGAAACATATATAAATTCATAATCGTCTTGTCATATATGGGCATAAATTCATAGCCAAACATAAGGCCCATAACATGAGTCTTAGGCTCATTCGACTCGAGACATAAAATAAAATAACAAGTTCATTAAATATAACCCTAATGACTTAAAGGCCTATAAGACCTAGACACGACCATGTGCAAATCAAAGCCGCCATGAGCACACCACTGTCAAGTCCCTCATGCATCATCACCTGCATGGATCCAGAAACAGGGGAGGTGAAAATCCTCCGGTTAGAGTATGTAAAGGTCGGCATCTATCATGCAACATATATATGTCATAACATAACATCATTATGATCATAAGTATAAACTTGGAACATAAACCATTTTAGGTAACATAAGCATATGATATTTGCATGACTTGAGCATAGCATTGAACATTGTATACATGAAGCATAAATGATTCTAAGCATTTTATGTTCATGAT
>LTAE01004179.1:4529-29646 GCA_001647135.1 Pontederia paniculata | reverse complement strand
AAAAAAAAAAAAGAGAGAGAGAGAGAGAGAGAGAGTGAGAGAGAGAGAGAGAGAGAGAGAGAGAGCACTCACCGAGCAGCTTGCTCAGTGAAATGCTTGTTTTGTTGCTTCTGTCTAAGGGAATGCAGATTGCCTCCGCTGCAGTACTCCATGACAAGGCAGTAGAACTTGTCTGTCTCAAAGTGAGAATACAAAGAAGGCAGGAAGGGGTGATCCAGGAGGCTCAGAATTTCCCTTTCGGTTTGCGCCCGGAGCAGCTTGTTCCGGCTGACGAGCGAGGCTCTGTCCATTACTTTCATGGCGAAGTAGGCCGTCGTGCCCCTGAGCTCGACAAGATATACGCTGCCGATATCGCCGTAGCCGAGGCGCTTCAGGAGCCTAAAGTGTCCCAGGCCTAGAGGGGCTTCTCTGGACTGTGCCAATTGTATAGCCTCCCACCGGCAATCGCCTCCGGTGTGCCTCTTGATCGGCGCAGAAGTTGTACTGTCTATGCTGTCACTCCTGTTGTTGTTGCCGCCGCCGCCGCTGCTGCTTTGGCTGATGGAGGTGGCGCCGGAATCACTGATCTTTGCATCACTGTTCTTTGTGCACACTGATGCTGCAGATACTCCTACTGAACTTGATGCAGAGGGAGAGGTTGATGAACTATCAGAATTCAGTAGTGATCTGGGGCTGGCACATGATGAGCCCTTTGCAGAAGTATCAACAACAGCATTACTTTTGGCTGTCACATTTAGTTTCTTCTTTTGGCGCGACGATTTTTTCGTCGTGGTTTCCGAATTCGCCGGCGGCTTGGGGCCAGCGCTTGGATTCTCCGGGCTATGTTCGGCATCAGAGTTATAATCCACACTGGTGCTTGTTGAATCCACTGTGGTGTTGTCAATGTGTGACTCCTTTTCTGACGACATGCTGTTGATTTCAGCTTCTACATCAAAATGCATTCAGATTAATGAATGCACAGCAACAAAAACGAAATAGATGTGCATTTTATATGGATTTGCAATTAATTTTGAAAGCATCAGGAACATCAAATGTTAGGCTATTTGATATAATATATTGTCCATCATGTGAAGGGACAAGCAAGTTCAATAATTTTCAATCCTTATGTCTAAAGAACTATAAGATTTCGCCTGAGAAGATAAAAGAAAACTTTGCCAATAAAAGCTTCCTCAAAAGGAATTTCACAGAAACATGGAAACTTGAAATGAATTAATTATTTTGTATTCCTGCATAATGTAAACGGCCATAATTGATTAAGGCTCATACATACATGCTAATGTAATTTTCATAGCAGAACATGAAAAATTGAAAAAGAAAAGTTCATATAATATCACAGAACCACGGTACTTAACATCTGTTTTGAGTAAAGGAATACAACAACATGATCAACAAAGAAGAACTAAAAAGAACGACATAAAAGAACCAAAGAATGAGAAAACTTTCACCAATTCAGTAAAAATAACCCAAAATCCAGATTATATTTCAGCAAACGCGAGAGTCATCATGAAGAAGCAGGATTGAAGCACCAACCTGCCCAAAATCAGAACTGATATTATCCCCTTAGGTATCAAAGGGAAAAATAAAAAGAAGAATAAAATGGTTCAGAAAAGAGAGGTGCTCATGGGCCTGCATGCAGATCATATATACCACAGAACTAATTCTGGGACAGAGCAAAGAGAATGGTACGTACGTTGTTGGCCCCCTCCTTCCTTCCTAGTACTACTACAAGAGCATGCATGGAGGAGGGGTTGCGAGGGAGAGGTGCATGGAATTCGTGAGGCTGAGAGAAGGAGTCGCGCGTACGTACGTGGAGAGGTCGACGATGAGAATGAACAAGGCAGCATGCAGCAGCAGCAATGGAGGGACCAGGTGTGGCGAGCTATAAATAAACATAATCAAACTGATTAACGGTATACTTAAATTACATGTTAGGATATCAAGTTTATTGGCAAAGATGATTAGTGTATATGTGCCCCACTAGATTATCAGAGTTAGTAGTTCTGAATTTAATCTCTGAAATCACTAATTTGATCATAATTTATTTTCATCGTATCCGTTCGAACATCGGATTAATCGAATGCTAATAATTTTGAACGTCGATAGGATTCTACCCTTAATTCAAAAAAAAAATACATGATGAGAAACCACTTTTAATATAAATATACATATAGATATATATGCATATTCAAAGACCACCAAATCCAATTCAATATCTCTCCGTATATAATTACTATAGAGTTTATCTTATTATTCAAAATTTGATATGTAAAAATACAATGCGTAAGAGAAAGATTGATGTATGCACCCTATCAAATCTACACTATGTTAAAAATAAAATATCATGTGAGAAGAATTAGATATTTTGTCAAATGCATGATGAGTGGTCATGTGTCCTAAGAACATGTTATTACTAATTAGAATTAGAATACTAATCTACATGTTGATGAACTATTATTTAGCAACGAAAAAATAATGATGATCATTTATAATAAATAGTTACAAAGATGGCATTAACTATAAGACACAAAAGAAAGAATTCTTTATTTGTATTTCATATTTTTCTTTCCTCTTTTAATATTCATGAATGTGTGTGTGTGTGTTTCCCTTTTTCATATTTAATTCGTATGCTAGATTTGTTTATTTACAAACTAATATATTGTGAAGGGTTACTTTTTTTTATTGGCAGGATAAGTGGTGGTGGGTAAAAAGCATTATCGATAAGATTTGATATAAAGGATGTTAATGGGAAGTGCAATTTAAAACAAGTAGATATTAACATGATTTTAAAAAAATATCATTTAATTAATTTATTTTCATGTTTTTATTTTGGAATTTTTATACAAAATATTTGATCTATTCTACTTTTAAGTAAAATTAATATAATTACATCTAAATATTTTTTATTTTTTTTTAATTAAAATATATTTAAATTGCAAATATATAATTACATCTACATATAAAAATATTTTTATCTTAGAGTTTGTTTGGGAACTGACTAATGGAGAGGTGAAATGAGATGGTGGAATATAAGTTGGGATGATGGAGTGTGGTGGATTATTATTGAACTCATGTTTGGATAAAATTTTATAGCGATTTGACTAAACTAAATCATGTCATATTTAAATAATTTAAATAAATATTATTTATACTTTTTATTATATATAATTATTTATGCCCTTAATAAATATAATATTATCATATATTTATTTGAGTTATTATAATATTTATATATTTATCATTATTTTATCCTTTTATATGTTTTTCTCTTATTTTTAGTATTTTTTCCTCTTAATATATTTTGTTTCTCTTTAACAATATTTTTATCGTTTTATTCTCTTGAAAATAAAGATAAAAAATGAGAGATAATTTAAAAAAGAGTGAAAAAAATTAATATTATCATTACAGTAATAGAAACATTGTTCAAATGACAATATTTTAAGATGCCCAAATAAAAATGATCATAAAAATAATTATTTATCTCAAATTAAATAAAAAATAATTAAGTTGAAAAGAAAATTATGATGATATTCAATAGATTTAAAGTTTTATGATAAAAAATTAGCCCAAGGAAAAACAAACGTGAATGAATAGAAATTAAACAAATGTAATTATTAAATAATTACATAATAAGATAGAAAAAAATTAGACCAACAAATGAACTCAATTCAAATATTTCTCTATCATAAATCAAAATAATATAAAAAAACCATCATTTTAAATAAATTATAGTATAATTAGAAAATTATTAAAGAGACAGTTTTGCCTAAAAAATTTTATTCTTCTAATTCCATCATTATGGTGAAATATTTATATTTGAAATTTGGAGGTATGAGTCACCCCTTGAAACCCCTTATGATCCCTGTAATTTTTTTTATTCAAACATGATTTATCTCAATCCACTCACCCATCTCCCACCTAATATCTCCTAATACCATAATTCAAATTTAGATTATAGGTTGGGCTTTTTGTTCTCTACAAGAATTAATTATCATTGAAAAAAGGGGTGAAAGATCATTCAAATTTAGAGACCTCTTTTATCAAATTGTGATGAAAGAGTTTTTTTTTATCTCATAGTAATGTTTTCTCATAATCTAGCATATTTCTGAAGTTCCAAGTTTTGTTTGTCCAGTAATTCACAGTTAACCAACCAATATTGTGCTGGGATATTAATATATCTAGAAATGCTTAAGGCCACTCGAGAATACGCCAACCAAGAGCAAGTATATCATGTACCACATTTAACAATCATCCATCTATAAGTTTCTACACAATTCAAGGTGGACAAATTAGTTTTGAAGTAGTAACATTAGGAAGAACCAGTTAAGCCACCATTGAAGATTCAGCTTTTCCTTTCTACAAAAAAATTGTTTGGTAACCCCTCCTAAAGAATGTTTCCTATCCAAGTCTTATGTGCCCTTCGACGTACTTTCTTGAGCTTTCTTCTTTTGCTCGAGGAATTTATCACAATCAGCTCCTTTGACAGTAAACTCCATCAGAAGATTTTCAAAGAGGATCTTCAGTTTTTCTTTGAAAGTAGTAATTTTTCCATCGTCTGGCACTTCATCATACGGAGTGTTGCTCCCAATCTGAGCACCATGTAAGTAAGCTTTGCATGCTGCAAGGATAGCATGTCCTTGTTTGCGGAAATGACCAGAAACGAAATCCTCAAAATGCTGCATGGAAGCAAAAGATACTATAAAGCAAGTGAATTGCAAAATGCTCGACCGCACTGCAAACTTCCCATGATATGAATGAAATTAAAAAGAAAATATTTGCAAGATGAAAGTAATAAATTCCTTAAAATGATAAAGAAGCATACCTTTGGAGAACTTTTTAAAGAATACAACATCGTCTTGCAAGAAAGTAAGAAGGTATTCTCATTGTATAATAAGGCTTGCTTCTTCCCATCAGTAGTATGAGCTGATATTTCAAATCCAGGCTCATTGAAATATGGATTTTCATTAAGAATAAGAGCTTGAATGGAGATCAATACTTGCAGCATTGTTGATTTAGATGGATCCCACATTTCACAACCTGATCCAGACCAAGTGCCTAGAAGGCTCAGGCATACCATTCCATTATTATACAAGTTTGGATTGAGGCGAAGTCCACCAGAATGGTAATACAGTACCTGCAGAGCAGAGGAATATCATTTCATTATTCAAATTACATAGAGAAACATAAATAAGATTAAAAGTGTGATTACTGGAGGTGATTGTGGATAGTTTGGTGGAAAGTGAGCATCAAAGAAGAAGAGGCCATCATGATAAGGAGTTCCAGCTGCTCCCACAATAACTGCCCTAAGTAAATCCATCCTCCCTTCGTACACTCTAACAAAGATAGCTTCTGTTGGATGTAAATGAAAGAGATAGTTCCTATAGGAAATAAATAAAATAGGCAAGATAATAATGATGCAAAAGAGAAGTTTCATAGACGGTACCTGGTAAATCATTTTCTAGAAGCTTCCACTCATTTTGGATACATTTTACCCAGTCTTTTGCTGGCTGACAATGGCAACCCAACATAAGAAATCAATTAAGTATTAAAACAAAAAAAAAGTAAATAGACTTACCTTTAACACAAGGTAAGAAATCAATTAAGTATTATAACAAAAGTGAATAGACTTACTTTGTTTGAATTTGATGCGGAAAAATGATGATCTGAGAAATCTCCCACGATGTCAAATTGCTTAAATGACTTGAATTTTTCATCAATCTCAAATGCAATTTCTGGGCACTGTTTAATATATAGCTCACGGGAGGATTTTTGTTGTAACCATGGTACATTAACCTCTACCCCTGTAGGTATATCCATTTCATCAAATTTGGCACTCAATTTGATATCATAATCATATTCAAATTCATAATCAATTTCGTATTCCTCATCTTCAAAATATAAATCCTCGTTGGCTTCATCACAATAGTGCAAATCCTGCAATTCTGGTTCAGAAATTTTTATTGCGCTTGGTGAAGCATCATTTTGTATTCCACCATACGAGCTAGAACATAAAATTTCATCACTTGATGCAATCTGTCAAAGTTTAGTGCAACTCAGTTGAGATAATAGAATTCTATCATCACATAATATCAACAACAAATTGACAATGGAATATCCATCTTCCTAAACTCCAACAAAAATCTCAAGGATAAAAGGAAGTCCTTTCATGCAGGTTTAGAAAGATGTTTAGAACTACAGATGCTCTTGTTCATCCATAGCATAGTTTAACTTTGGCTTATTTTGTAATCTAGACTCTTATTACATGATACTACTGCAGATTTTGGATGATTATCTATGTTCTCAACAGGAAAAACCTAACAGACAAGATGAAATGGAGTTCAGAAAATATTAGCTTTTTTAGAAGAAAAAAATGATTACCATTAAAACTCATGAAAGTCATGCAAGCTAATGGAGAATGGAAACAACTGAGGCAGTATAATGAGTGTAAAAAACAAATTTCAGAACTGTTGTGGACAATTTATTGTGAACTTTCCACTTAAAAGTATAAATAAAGAAAAAAACAATCTTAACGACACTGTCCTAACTAATGATTCTTGATCGGCCTTGCTTCAGAAAAGCATAAAACACGATAGAAGAAAATCAAATGTGAAATCTGACATTACCAGGCAAAATCATTGTCCTAAATGAAACCAGAGTTATTTTCCTCGATATAAAAGTTATGAATCTGTGACTGATTCACTGAAAATAAGTTGCAAGAGAATATGTTTGGTCCTATAACAAAAAATAGTTTTTTTTCAGTGAGTATAATATAAAATGTCAAAACATAAAAAAAAAATTTATACATATAACACTGAATAAAGTGTGGAGAAAAAATGTTTTCTTATATTCAAAAGGAAATCATTTTCCCCAAATTTGTATACTTCTTAATCAACCAAAAAAACATCTTTTGTTGACCAGAATTTTCCTAGTTTCCAAAACAGGAAAACAAAATGATATTTTAATAAATATATATTCCTCCAATAGTAGCCCCACCCTTTCACCCTGTGAATATGTGGCCTAAAACTTCGAGTATTTTGGAATGGAGATTTAAAATGAGCATAACACAAAAATATATGTTGCATATCCATACAACAAAGGTCGAAAAACTCGAGGCATCTGCAGAATGTTAAACTAACACTATCTAATCACAGATCACAGCATAACAAATGATACATAGGACACAGTAGAAATAAAAAAGTAGATGCATCCATCAAAGGTCTATAAACACAATTTCAAGATAATCTGAGTAATTCCACTTCATAGGAAAGGCTCTAAATCCCACATTAAACCAAGTCTTTAGTTTTTATTGTAAAGGAAAAAGAGCTTGAATCTTTGACAGATTTAGAAGAATAAGACAACTTTTTTCTTATAGAAAATTCTCTAAGTCTCCTAAACCTTTCAAAGAAAAAGACAACTTAAGAAGAGCATATTTACATTTAGCTAAAAGATGCATAAACAATAGCAGCTTTCCAAATGGCACCACTAACTGAAAAGCAGAGCTACATTTGTGAGAGACTATTTTCTTACTTTTCCCCAAAGCAAAAGAAGCTTTATTCTGAACTAGCATTTGGTAAGCAATCATTTTCTGTTTTTGGCAAAACTTTTATCCTGCTTTCTACCAAAGCAACAGAAGTTATTTTCCAAACAGGTGTTTGGACAACAAACTGTTTTATGAATTTTCAGTAACCCTTTGTCCAAAAGCAGTCTAGCAGAATTCTCACTAAGAACAATAATTTAAATTATATTTCCCTGTATGCATTAATCATAATTATATAATACTATACAAATGCAATTTCAGTAAAATCCCAAATATATTTTATTTCATAGAAAGCTTTCTCTAGCAGCATTCCGCTGTAAGTTCTTTTTTCACAATAAGCTCACTTGCCAAGCATTACCAAATGTGAGATAATTTTATTTCAATACCTGGTTAAAATATAACTCCATAAGAAAAATCAATAGAAGACCAGATGGGCGATTCTCTCTATCTCTCAAATTTATTGTCAGCCAATATATTAATTATTTTTTTTCTTTTGAGGAAGGAAAGGATAATTACACAGGAATATATTAATTCTAACCTTTCAGGTCACCTTCAATTTACATGCAAAGAGCGATTGCACTTTAATAAGGACCGAATCATATCTCTGCATCATCATCAATCATCGTCAAGTCTTGACTGAATTAACATACTCGTTTTTATCGCTAACCATGATCTCAAAATGAAATCGAACACACAAAGCCATCATGCAAACAAGGGATCAGTAAATCCACAAACTCAGAACAAAATTAGGTTGGTTTAACTCTGGAATTCCGGGAAAGGTTAAAAACAAGTCAAAAACATAAAGAAGAACAAAACATTGAGCAAGTATACTACCTGCAGATTGACAATTTACCCCAAATCAAAATATTCACGTATCCAAGCAGTAAGTTAACAGTCACCTACTTTTATCAAGACCAAAATCTTACACCTAATTCCAAGCACACATCAACAAATTCCACGGACCCACACACCAGATCGCATGCTTTCCATCGAACACGGCAAGTTACAGGAAGCATCACTCGCCACAAAACGAAGGGACACTTTTTTTTGTTTGTTTTAAATAAAACGATCACATAGTTTTGACACCAACACTGAATCCACAATCAGCAGCTAACATCTGGAGGAGACACGAACCTGGAGGATCTTGCAGCTAACATCCGACGGCTCCACGCCGAAGTCGACCGGCGCCGGCGAGGAGGACGAGGGCGACACTTCCATGGCGGGAGCAGGAGGAGACGACACGACGGCGGCTCTCTTCACTTGATGAGGGAGGCGGTCTTCCGTCCCAAGCGCCCGAGGGGTGGGTGGCGGAAGGAAGCGCCGGCGGCGAAGAGGGTTTAGGAGGAGATCGCCGCCGGCGATCGAGGAATTAAAGAAGAAAAAAACGAGGGACTTTTCGTATGGTTGTCGACCTCCGGAAGAGGAAGACTGATGCTTCAAGTCCCTTTTTATACGAGGAAGTCAACCCAAGAATACGACCGGGGACCTGAGTGGGTCCCGCGCGTGGAATTGGGCCAATGACAAAAGATGAAAGGGTTGAGAAGTGAGTTCGGGTGGTTTCTTCGGTGGATTTAAGCTGGGAAGCCCATTTGATGAGTCTTAACTGACTCGTCTCCTCCCGATGTTTCCTGTATGGGATCCAACATCGAGATCTCCTGCGCGTTGATCGGATGGCTCACGTTCTTCTTTATGGAAAAGTGGACGGAGATCGTTGCTACGCGTAGATTGTTCATATATTCTTGGCTGGCGGGCGGTTTAGCTGTTTGGGTTATCCAACTTAATTCCACCAAATGATAATTTAAATATACTAAAAGTAATCAAATTTGATTGCCCCATTTTGAATCTCATTGAAAAGGTAGGAGAATTTTTAATATTTTCTAAAGATTTTTTTGTTTTGATAAAAATATTTTTTTAAATATATTTATATATTTTCTTGTGAGAGTGAATCTAGAAAAGTAATTTATTTTATGTGTTCGATATATATCTTGAAGATATCAAAAAATATTTTCTAAAAATAAGGTAAAATGAAAATAAATTCTCATTTTTTTTATTATCAACTGAAAAATATTTCTAGTTTATCAATTATTTTTTAGTTACCAAATATTAGATGCGATGAAATAATTTCCAGAAAGAACTTTCATAAAATAAATGCAACTTATTTAATTTATTATGGTGGGACTTTATTTTTTTTAAGCTCAAGCATTAAATTGATTGGATGCTAAAAATTATGAACATAAATGAATCTCAACTATAATTGGTAAACTATTGAATATGATTCTTAATTTTCTTTTAACCGTCCGAAAACCGTAAAATTAATTTGTTGTACAAAAAAAACTGCCAAATTAATTTGTTAGTTTCTAAAAGGAGGAGAATTGGGTCCATTAATTTGTTAGTCCACCAGTGCAGCAGCTCCTTTATTATCTGCATTTCATGTAGGCCTATTTTATTTTGTACGATAGCTTCTTATAGAAATCTAACGCAAAAAAGTCTAATTCTTTTTATGAAATTAAACTATTATTTATCTAATTTTATTTTATTTTTAGAGAATAATAATGTGTATGTTATTCATCTAAAGCTATCACGTTATTGTGCAGTTTTGCCAACCATTGGATCAGTGGCGAGCCAACCAAAGAATGGATGTGTTATTTACATTTTACTCATGATAAATTGAATTCCTAAGCCTCCTTACATTTTTTTTTTGAAATTTCGATATATCAATTATATTTAAAGACCGTCCAATTGAAAGGATTTATTAGACCACCTCAATGGTAGTAAAATTTTAATTTTCTTGTAGTGGATAGTAAACTACCCATTTTGTATCAACTATGTTGTCCAATCTTGAACCATTTCATTTTGGATTTAGTCAAAGGAGGGATGCCGTGTCCTTCCTATGGTTGATAAAAAAATATATAACTCAAACTTAACCTTCCTTATTAATTCTCAATCCGAGTCATATATCTCTAATCCAACAACTTTACAGCAGGGGATACCACGTTCATTTGCTAAAAGAGAGACTTGTCCCTTTAATGCTTTCCTTTTAAATAGTTAGAAAAGTTCTAGCCATGAGATTGCCTAGAGGTACAGAGAATCATAAAGTAAAAAAAAAATAATTCTAACTTTCAAATGGAGAACATTCTCATAAATTCTATTTCTTTTGGATAAACTCTATCAATATTCATGATTATTAGCATTCAACTTTTCTAATGTTCGAACGAGAACAACAAAATAATGATCAAGATGGTGGCTCCGGAGCTAAACTAGAACTATTAGCTCTTAAATTCTCAACTCAAAGTACAAATTCACTAATTATATGTGCCAACCAATTTGATTATCATCGAATTCTTTTGTCGAAAATAAGGAACACATGAAGCACAACTAATTTCAATATAAGAAAAATTAAGACATAACATAAAATGCCGAACCATATGTTGTATCTCCATTATTGATATCAAAATATATGGTGATCTATATAAGTGTGGAGCAAAAAATGTCACACAATTCTTAACCCCCTTCCACAATTAGAGAGCATTATGGAGGAGAGCTCCTCTAGCTGAAAGGTTACCAAAGCTGGACAACCTTTTCGTTTCGTTATTTTTTCAGTGGTTGATGAAATTTCGTGACCAACTTCTATATTTTATGAGATGCATAAACCCTACTCCAATTGTATGTTTATGATTTTAACGAATTGACAAAGGACTTTATTTCCTAAAGAATCTCAATGCCTTGGACTTTTTATTCCTCTTGTTACTATACACATTTTACAACTTCACAATTTCCCGTTGTATTTAGTGCTTTATTTGAAAAAATATAAAAAAACCAAAAATATTATGTTCAACTAGTTAGCCAGCTTTCTGAATTTTCATCAAGAAATAAAAATTAAATTTGGTTATCTTAATTTTTTTGCAACAATAGTGCCTTTTAGAACTTGTTGCATGCGCTTTTGGATCATGGCCGGCCTGTCTCTATAACACCCAAGGTTGTCAGGACCGGACCAGACAACGATCCAAAAAAGTTTCCAGTTCACGTCAAAACAGTCGAACCATTTCGATCGAACTGGATAGTAATAAAATAATATAACTCAATATAATATATATAACTAATTTAGTACTTGCCAACGTGACTAACAAGTAACATTGATAATGCTAATTCAAAAGTTTATTAAGTGCATAACTATAATATAGGAAAGCCATTGCTCGAACTAACAAGCACATCAACATCGGGTTAGTGGAACAATGACGTGTGCGTGCAATAGCAGCCGCTCATCATCGCACCCGTGCAGTCGCCTATCGTCATCAGAGAAGAAGAACAACATACGAAGATCAATCGACGGGTCGGCTACGAACTTCCGCCTACGAACTTCGGCCGCTTAAACAATCCCCAAAACTTCTAAATCCATGATCGACTACTAAATGATATATGATTATTTTACTATTTACCTTTATTATTTTTTCTATATTTTTAATTTTTTTTTCTTAGTGAACCGACCAATTTGGCAGAATCGCGGTTCAAAACGGTTTTGACTGGTATGAACCGATTGTGATCGGTCCAAACTGGTCCAACTCGGTCCAACCTCTAATTTGCTTTTGAGGGCTATAGTGAGCCGTGTTGTCACTCGGTCGACGGTCCGACCGCCCGGTCCGGTCCGATCTTAACAACAATGATAATACTTGACAAGTTCTAAACTCTATGCAATAGCTACAGTTTGGCAATTAAGTAATGTCTGGGTAGGGTCGAGTGGGAGATGGTGGAGTATTGTATGGTGGATTATTATTTAAACCATGTTTGGATAGGAAATGTGGGTTGGGGAGATGGGTTACATTAAACTATATTTAGTTTGATTATAAATTCAAAAATAATGAATGGAAAAGAGTAATTAAACTAAAAGATATTTTTACCCTCTATTATATATATTGTGTTATAAATATCCAATAAATATAGTCATTGTGATATATTGATTTAATTAAGTCTATGAAAACCTTTTATAACTTTTTCTCCTTTTTTCTATATCCTCTATCTCTCCTCTCGTCCATTTATTTATTTATTTTTCATTCTCTACTTTCTTATTTTTTATATTTCTATAACAACAAATAAGAGAAAACAGAGGACTTTACAATGAAAAGATAAGATTGTTTAAGAGACAGAAAGATCAAAGATAAGAGAGAGAGAGAGAGAGAGAGAGAGAGAGAGAGTTTATGAGGTAGAAAGAGAGGAGGGTTTAGGTGACAAAAAGAATTTAGGAGAGATAAACATATGGAATTAAGCAGAGAGAGAAAGTGTACAGAGTTTAGGAGAGAGAAAGAGATGAATGTTTAATATAGAATAAAAATTCTATAAGAGAAAGAGAAAAAAGTAAAAGGAAAATTATTGAAGAATTTATGAGATAGAAATAAAGAGAAGTAAATAAAAATATGAGGGGAGAGGAGACTGAGATAGTAAAGGGGAGAAAAGCTTATAAATGTGAAGCAAAATAAAATTATAAATGACTATTAATAAAAAGTAAAATTGTAACAAAAATTTTAAACTCATTCAAAATCATCAATTTGGTGATTTTTTTTGAATTTAAGGAGTTAAATGATATTTCAAACATTCATAATTTTCTCTTCACCATTTATAAAAATGTATCCAAATATGATTTAGTATTCCTAAACATCCCTAAACCTATAAACTACCAACTCATTCTCATCTAATCCACTCATTCAAACAAAGTAACGAAGGGGTGGGGTAGGGGAGTGAAGTGAGTGGTGCTGAAATAGAGTGTGGTAGGTTATTAGTAAGCTCATGTTTAGATAATAATAATTGATGAGAAGAATGAGTTAAATTAAATCATATGTTATGTGGAAAAAAATTAAATCATGTGATTCAAAAGGTTAATTAATATAAAAGATTATTTTACCTTATATGCTTAATTAATATAAAAGCTCATGTTTAAGATTAGAAAATAGAAAAAAAAGAATAAAATGTGTATAAAAATTTATAATTCATCAAATATCATTAAATTAGTGGATTGAATTTTAAGTTGTTTAATTAGTTTTAAACCATCTATTTCACCCTACTTATTCTTTAAAAAAATTATATCCAAATATGGTATTGGTTATACGAGCTCATCCCACCTTAATTTAACCTAATTCACCCTATCAAAAATCATAATCCAAATATATTCCTAGTGATAATTATAATTTATGACACTACATTGGGCTCAAATAATACACTCTCATCTATATATTTATATCATTCCACACATATTCCATATAATCATACATATATCAACAATCCATCATCGAAGATGATAAGGGAAAATTTTAGTGGGCAAGAGTTGAGGAATGAGGAAGGAGGAGGAAATCACGATGGAGCACGCAGAGGATTAGGAGAATTGTTGCTTCGAGTAATTTTGGTCTTTGATCTCTTAACTTTGTCACGATCTCATATTTGTCCTCCAACTTTACTTTGTAACCAATTCGTCTCCCAATTTAAATTTTGTAGTAAATTAATCTCCTTAACCCATAATAAAAAAATTTTCAAATTTATATTTGACACATGACACCTACATATAATAATATTTACTTTTAAAATAAATATATAAATAATATTATAATATAGAAAAAGAGAGAAGGGGCCATCGGCCCTCTCCTTTCTCTCATAGGAGGGGAAGGGGGGCCGTGGCCTCTTTCTCCACCTCTCCTCTCTCTCGGGCAAAGACGTGGAGGGAGGGGCCACAACTGCCCTCCCTCCTTCGAGAGGTGGAGGGAGCCGTCGCCTCCTCCCTCCACTTCTCTCAGGTAGAGAGAGGGGGCCATTAGGGATGGCACCTGTCCTTATTCGAGGTGGGGGATATTATCTTCCGTCTCGATTCCGTCAATCCGCCTGCATCCTCGCCTTCGTCCTGAATTTTCGTGGCGAGGGATTAAATTCTTTGCCCCCGTTTCCGCGGATCTTCGGACCTTCGCGGGGACCTCCATTCCCCGAAATTTAATAAAAAATATTTTTTAATAAAGAAAATATGCAATAAAATTATAAAAAATTAATATTCATAAAAATATTATATTATACATATATGTATTTAAATATTATAATTTGTATTAATTAATAAATACTACTTAAATAGTGTTATATTAATATAATTAATTTTAAAATATTTTAATAAGTATATATATCTGCGGAGGTCGGGGATCCACGGGACAGGAACAATGTTCCTCGCCCCGATCCCCGAATTGGGGTGCGGGGGGACTATACCCACATCCCCGCCTCCACGGGAAAAAAGTTCTCCAAAGTCGGGGCCCCGATTGAAAAATCCCCTTGGGGATTCCCGAACTTCGGAAAATGTTTCCATCCCTAAGGGCAGCTGCCCACTTCCACGCTCTTTGGGAGAGATAGCCTTCGCCCCCTTCTCTCTTTTTTTAATATTTTATTTTACAATATATAATATTTTTATTATTATAAACTAAAAATGAAATATATATTTAAATTTATAAATATTAAAATCTATATTATTTTAAAATATTTTTTAAAAATATATATATATTTTTTTTATATATTATTATTAAATAAAAACAAGATGTATATTTTTAAAATTTTAAAGTAATATATATTTTAATGTTATAATTTTAAATATATTGCTTTTAGTTTATAATAATAATAATAATATTTTAAAATAAATATATATTTAATTTTGAATAATATATTTTAAATATATATTATAAAATAAAATATTTTAAAAAAGAAGAAGGGGCGATGCCGCGCTCTCTCTCTCTCCTTCGAAGAGGGGGAAGGGGCCTCTCACTTGAGAAGAGCGGAGGGAGGAGGCAGCATCCATCTCTGGAAGCAGGGAGGCTAGCTGTGGCCCGAGAGAGAGAGAGGGGCCTCCACTCCTTCCCCTTTCAAGAGAGAGAGGGGGGTCGCTTTTTTTTTTATAATATTATAATATTATATATATAGTATTTTTAATGTAGTGTGTGTAACACATCAAAAAATAACATTACTTTCTATATAAAAAATTTTGATCATTGTTCACTTGTATAGAAAGTATCGTTACTTTTTGTACAAATACGCTACACATTTCTTTTTCTTATATATATATATATATATATAATTTTAAAAATAAATATTATTACATATAGGTGTCATGTGTCATATATAAACCTGAAAATATTCTATTATCAATTAAGAGGATTAATTTGTTACATAATTTAAATTGAAGGATGAATTTATTATAAAGTGAAGTTGAGAAATTAATATAAGATCGTGACAAAGTTAAGAGATTAATAACAAAAATTACTCGAGAGTTGATCTCTTTCATTTTTTTAAAAATAGTATTTGTATGTATAATATTGTTTATTATTTTATTGATCATGTCCGATGTGGTAGAGGGAGAAATATCGATATGGAAATAATTTAACTAAAAAATCAATGCCAACCGGTCAGAAGGACAATGCGTGTAAGTTATGCCAATTTCCTTTTTAAGAGAGGATAAATGGAGGAGTGAGAGGTGGTGCCCTTTCTTTTTTAATAAATAGTAAAAAATTAACGAGGGTAAAATGAACAAAAAGCTAAATATTAAAGCTTAAAGGTATATTTGATCCAGATGATATGAAGATGTATTGCTATTTAGCAATGCATATAATAGTTCGACAATAATAATAATTTTTAAATCATTTGACATTTTGAAGAAAATAATATTGACCAGTTAAATTAAAATTATTAATAATTTTACGCGTATTGTTTTCGTTTAATCTAATATTAGATGAATTATGAAATTGGCCTTTATATTTTAAACATATTTTGACAGTATTGTAGTAATTTTTACTTTATAAAGATTGCCAATAATTTAAGTTACATTTGTCAAGTGATATAATATGATTTTCTAATACTTTTGATATTTCAGGCAATTAATTTGATTGATGATTCAAATTTCCTGTTAACTAAAAAGGGAGTGCACCAAAGTGACCAAAATCGATACCATCATTAGAAACTTTTGGTTTGGTGTCTATTGAAGTTGCTCCACTTGAGGGTTTTATAGTGTGAATTTATTATCTTGATGCAACTTGACTTTTCATGAAGTTTAGTACGAACTTTTTGAGATTCTAATTTTAGTTGATTGGACTTGAATTAGTTAATATTTGCATTAAGTCGAGAGTTATACTTGATTAGGAGTTTCAGATCCATATTTAGTTCATATATGTGTTCAACTGTTATTTCGAGGTTAAGGCCTTGTTTGGTTAGAGGTAAAATGAGAATAAAGGAGGGAAAGAGAAAGGAGGTTAATCGATTAACTTCGTTTGGTTGTATTTTTAATCGAGAGAAATGGACGGGAACATCTCCTCCATTTACCTCCATTCCCCTCCAAATGTCCATTTTTCTTTCAACCTCAAATTAGGGTGAAAGTAGGAAAAAAAATATTTAAACTACACTTTCAATTTTATTTATATATAATTCAAATTTGTAAACACATACATTAGGATATATTCGTCCAACAAAATTTATAATTTTCTTCCCTTTCCTTTAGTTATATCATCCAAACAAAGTTAATTGTTTTACCTTCATTCTCTTCCATTTCTTTCTCCTAACTTCTCTTCCCCTTCATTCCCTTCCCTTTCCCTTCACAAGTGTTGAACCTAACGGACCCTAAGGGTATGTTTGGATATAAGAGGAGAAGAGGAAGGGAGAGGAGGGGAAGATAATGAGAGGGAAGAGAATGGAGGGTAAAATTTTTTACCCTCCATTCAACCCCAATTTGGGAGTAATATTTTTTAGTTAGTTAGGAGGGGAAAGAAGGTTAACTTCAAAAAATTATTATCCAAATAAGGTTAATTATTACCCTCCATTACCCTCAATCCAAACACACCATAAATAAAGTTTTCTATTACGTCATTTCTTTTTTTTTTTGGGAAAATTGGCAATTGTTTCTTGTTTGTTATTTATTTCATATATTCTATCTTATTTGATTGTTGATTGTTCAAATAACAAAATTAAATTGAATAGCTGAACAATCCTTGTAAGAAGATTAGTAAACTAAATTCTCTATTACTTATTGATTGTTTAGAACAACGTTGAAGCCTTGAATATGAATTGCTCTAAAAGTGCTAAGTAGGCCCCCCAATCTCTTTATGTTTGGAGAAAGGGAGCCTACTTAGCACTTTTACTAAGTAGGCTACTTAACGGTGATCGAGATCATTAGATTCATTTTTTACGGTACAAGATCAAAATTTTAAAATATATTTTAAACTTTTAAATTTGATCTTGTACCGTCAAAATTAAATCTGACGAATTAGAACATTGCTAAGTAGCCTACTTAGCAAAAGTGCTAAGTAGGCTCCCCAACCTCTTTATGTTTGGAGAAAGGGAGCCTACTTAGCACTTTTACTAAGTAGGCTACTTAACGGTGATCGAGATCATTAGATTCATTTTTGACGGTACAAGATCAAAATTTTAAAATATATTTTAAACTTTTAAATTTGATCTTGTACCGTCAAAATTAAATCTGACGAATTAGAACATTGCTAAGTAGCCTACTTAGCAAAAGTGTTAAGTATGCTCCCCAACCTCTTTATGTTTGGAGAAAGGGAGCCTACTTAGTACTTTTACTAAGTAGGCTACTTAACGGTGATCGAGATCATTAGATTCATTTTTGACGGTACAAGATCAAAATTTTAAAATATATTTTAAACTTTTAAATTTGATCTTGTACCGTCAAAATTAAATCTGACGAATTAGAACATTGCTAAGTAGCCTACTTAGCAAAAGTGTTAAGTATGCTCCCCAACCTCTTTATGTTTGGAGAAAGGGAGCCTACTTAGTACTTTTACTAAGTAGGCTACTTAACGGTGATCGAGATCATTAGATTCATTTTTGACGGTACAAGATCAAAATTTTAAAATATATTTTAAACTTTTAAATTTGATCTTGTACCGTCAAAATTAAATCTGACGAATTAGAACATTGCTAAGTAGCCTACTTAGCAAAAGTGTTAAGTATGCTCCCCAACCTCTTTATGTTTGGAGAAAGGGAGCCTACTTAGTACTTTTACTAAGTAGGCTACTTAACGGTGATCGAGATCATTAGATTCATTTTTGACGGTACAAGATCAAAATTTTAAAATATATTTTAAACTTTTAAATTTGATCTTGTACCGTCAAAATTAAATCTGACGAATTAGAACATTGCTAAGTAGCCTACTTAGCAAAAGTAGTAAGTAGGCTCCCCAACCTCTTTATGTTTTCCTTATAAATTATTTTTCATGATTTTTTTTTAAAATAACATATTTTTCAAATACATTATTAAGCATGATTACTTAGACTAGTACCAGTCTATTTGATTGAGACTATCCAAACCTTTTGATTTTAGCAACCGGATGGTTCAACTAAAAAAAAAGAAAATAAAAAAAATAATTTTGAGCAAAAGGGAAAAAAAATATAGACCTTTGAGCCCTTTCCTTTTCTATCACATTCAACTGTAATTATAAAATCATCATTTTTTTTCATTTTAAATTAGTATTTGTGTTTGATCAATCATTTAAGAGATATTTGTATGTGCAACGATCGGCCTTCCCAAGATAAAAAAAAGAAGAAAGAATAGTAGATTGTGTCCAACTCGCACTACAAGAAAATGTCAAAATTGTAACAAAAGATTAGCGATGAAAGAAGTCATTGTTGAACTATCGCTATTAGCGACAAATCTATGATGGCGACATAGCTTACGATGAAAAAATTCGTCATTAATTCCCATATCCAAAATTCTACCCCTTTCCTCTTTTTTTCTCTTTTTGTCACATTTGTTCTCCTCGTTGCGCCGTCATCAACCAACTACAAACTTGGTGAGCTTCTTGTTCTCCCCTCCTCGCTTATTCTTCTCCCTTCTTCATCCATCCGTGCTCCTCGCCTTCTCCCCTCCTCCTCCTCCTACCGCTCGCCAGCCACCGGCTCCCTCCTCCTCCTCCTCCTCCTCCTCCCTAGACGAGAGAGGAGAAGGAAGGAGCAATAGGGTGTTGTCTCCTCCTTGACTCTTCAGGGGGCGGACAACGGGAGCCACCCTCCTCCCTCGGCCTCCCAATCCATGGAGGGCGGGCGTCGCCGCCTGCCCGCCCCCTCTCATCCTTCCTCCTTTTGTCTACACCCGCCTCCTCCTCCCGGTCGCCCACCCTAAACATATTTAATTTTCATGAAAGTAGTTATTTTTCACAGTTACTTTTTATGAACGTAATTATTTTTTATAGTTAATTTTCATGAAATTAGTTATTTTACATAGTTAATTTTCTTGAATGTAGTTAATACAATTAATTTAATTTTATAATGTTTAGTTAATTGTAGCATAATTAATTATATTTAGTTGTAATTTTATGTAGTATAATGAGATATGAAGGAAGTTGGATTTTTCAATGTAAAGATGAAATGATTATATTCATGAAGATTTTGAGGATGAAGCTGATAAATTCTTGAGATTTGCATATGAAAAATGAGATGTAATCGATTCTCTTGGTTGCATTCGTTATCCATGTGTGAGTTGTAAGAATAAAAAATTAAAACTAAGATACTATGTTAAGATTGATTTATTCAGATGGATTTTTGGGTGGATTACTTGAATTGGACATTGCATGGTAAAGAATATTAGAAAGATGAAAGTTCAAGTAATCAAGTCAATTATGTTGATCCTTCGACAAATCCCTATATTAATATGGTGTAAGATACGAAAGTTGGCGCTACATTTTATCGAGAGCATGAACAAAAAGAAGAAACTCTTAATGCGTCAACTTCAAACTTTTATAATCTTCTTAAAAATGCAGACAAACCTCTTTGAGATGGTTGTGAGCAACAAAGTGTATTATCTTCTATTTCATAATTGATGAATTTGAAGTTTGAATATAATATGAGTGAGAAACACTTTGACTAATTGATTTTTATTATTAAAAGTATGTTTCCTTCCTCTGAAAAATTTTCTAAAATTATTATAAATGCAAGAGAATGATGAGTGAACTTGAATTAGAGTACAAGAAGATTGATACTTGTCACAACTATTGCATGTTCTATTATAAGGAGCATAGTGAATTAACAAGTTATTATGTATATGACGAGTCTCGATTCAAACCAAAAATAAATTATAATAGTATCGAAGGGATATTCCTGTTGCAATGTTCATATATTTTTTCGATCATCCCAAAATTGCAATACTTATTTTTATCCAAGAATATTGCATAATTTATGTGATGACATGCAAAGGGGGCGCAAAACGATCCATCATTTATGATACACCCTTCATATGCAGATGCAGAAGCGTGAAAATATTTGACACATGCCATCCTAATTTTGTTGCAAAGATTCATAATGTCATATTAGAATTTTGCATTGATGATTTCAATTCATTAGGAGGTTGAACAATATCATATTCATGTTGGTCTATATTTGCTACTCTTAAATCCCATCGAGTATGTGCATGCGTAGGGAACACATATTTTTGACTTACATGAATCCTAACCCGGAGTCGTCGAGTAAGAATATAAAGGTATATATCGGACCTCTTGTTGATGAATTAAAAATGTTATTAGAAGAGAGGGTTTCGACATATGACAAATCAAAGAAGTAAAACTTTGTAATGAGAGTGGCACTATTGCGTACGATTAATGACTTCCCTACATATAGAATGTTAAGTGAATGAAGCATTAAAGGAAAACTTGCATATCCAATTTGTGAAAAAACACATTGTCATTTTACTTAAAACATGATAGGAAAGTGTGGTTGGTTTGATTGTCGTCGAATGCTCTTGTTGATCGAGCATTCCATGCGATGTGATCAATTTTTTTTGTAAGGTAACTGTTGAAAGAAGTTTACCATTAATCAGAATGAGTAGTCTTGAAGCATTGTTGTAAATTAATGCAAATTGGTCCTAAACTTTTGGGTTGAAAGCACCTATAAGTCAACCACCTGAATTTGGGATTGATCATAATTGGAAAAAGAAAATTTTATTTTTTTGATTTGTCGTATTGTTCCTCAAATTTAGTGCAACATAATCTATGTGTTATGCATGTGGAAAATAATGTATTTGATAACATATTCAATATTATGATTGACATAAAAGGCAAAACAAAAGATAATATAAATTCTAGAGATGACTCTTGACGCTCATATGCAAACATTCAGAATGTGATTCATCAAACGAAAAGTGCATAAATCCAAAAGCTACTTGTGCATTAAGTAGTGAACATATCTTGTTGCGTCATTCTTGAAGAGGGTAAGATACTCTGGATGAATATACATGATTATTCATGTATTTATGCAAAGATTAATTTCAATTAGCTTTCAAGAAATTTTTGCCTAAATTTATATGGGGGACACTTACTGAATTTAGTATATTCTTTAAAAAATATGTGCATGCATCATACATAAAGATGATATGATGTGTTTACAATCATCAACTGTAATTATCTTATGCAAAGCAGAAAAAATATTTCCACCATTATTCTTTGATATCATGGAGCGTTTGGCCATCCACCTCGTCTACAAGTCAAAGGTTGCAGGCCTAATACAATTTTGATGGATGCATCCTTTGAGAGGTGCAAGTTGTACCTAAAAAGAAAGGCAAAAAATGAAAGATCTATATGTAAAATATACTTTTATGAGGGAATTTCTAATTTCACATCATTGTGCGTTAAACATGAAATTCAAACAAAATGAACTCAAGTCCCATAAAATGATGACGGTGGAGAAGAAATCAATAAGGACGATTTATCCATTATTAAGTCTTCAGCAAATTCGATTGAGAGAACACATAAATTAATGTTAAACAATGATGATTTATTAATTGTGAAAAGTTATGTCCTCGTCAACACTTTAAAATTGGAGACTTATCTGAAGTAAGAATCTTTACTAAAAAATAATTTATATTAAGTTATAAATATCACAATTCTTATATTTCATTTTTCTTTGTATAGGAAATGTGAAGATTTTTAAAGATAATTGGATTATAATATGAAAAATGATCAAATTTTGTAAATCCAAATGAACAATTACGGAGTTGGCTTAAGAAGCAAGTACATGACCACAAAGTGACAAATAAGAATTTGAATTATGTACCGAAAAAAATGTCAACTTATAACGGTATCATCATTAATGGATATAGATTTCATATTGAAGAATATTAAAGAAATAAATCTACAATGTATAGTGACATTTGTATTCGATGTTGTTTATACGGCGAAAATGAGTTGAATTATTATGGTGTCATCGAGCAAATTATAGAGTTATCATACCTTGAAAATATGAATATTTTCATATTGCGTTGTCATTGATTTGATCCACAAAATAGTGTTATGATTGATGTGATTCCTAAATTAATCATATTTTTCATGACATATTCATTGTGATTTTTATGCATTTTATTGTCATATGCATCATTTTACTCTTTGTTTCACTTATTTTCTATTTTTAGAGTCAGAGTCTACATAATATGTGTTTTTGTGTATCTAGGGCAATTAGTAGGATGACGGAGGAAGGCCATCAAAATCTAGATGAAAGCGAAGTTAAAATAGAAGAGAATTCAAAGAAAATGCTTCGATCACAACCGTGACAGGCTGGTTAGGGTCGTGACGTCAAGTTTGAAAAAAACATGACTTCGATCATGGCCTTGATTCACAGATCATGAGTCGTGACATTTTAGCGCAAGTATACAGATGTCCGGTCACGATCATAATTTCTAGATCACGGGCCATGGCACATTGAGAAAATTGAAGGCCATTCGGTCACTCTCGTGGCATACAACTCATGATAGTGACATTTTAAGTGATCAATAAACCTATTCGGTCACGACTTGATGCGCATATCACGAGCCATGACATATTTGAAGAGTGAAATCGATCGTTTAGTCACGACCATGACTATCTTGTCATGGGTCGTGACATCCCCCGCACATGTACTACTGTTCGGTCACGGCCGTGACAATTTTATCATGGGTCGTGATAATTCGCGGGAGTTTATTAATTTTGTGATTTGGTCGGCATTTTATGTGATTTTTTATGATTTTGATTATACTTTGAGCACTGTATTTATTTGGACGAAGTTTACCAAGCCAATGACTTTTCAAACCTATAAATAACCCTCAAAATTTTCACAAAAGAATGCGTCAAGCTTGAGATAGCCTACACACGGAAAAGAAGGACAACGAAGTGCTGCTGAAATTTTTTGTGAAGACGATAGTCGTGAAGGTGTTGTTTTTCTAAATCTTAATTGCAAAATCTTCTTATCCTACATTTTCTAAGGATGATCTTCCATATCTGCAATTAGATTTATGTTTTTGGAGAATTTTTATTTGAAAAGGGAAAATTGTATGAACCATAATTTTTTATATTAATTTTAGTTTATTCAAGCTCATATGTGTATGCTTGTGATTCTTAATGCTTTTCATGAATTCTTTGAGAGTATGATCTTATTAACATCTTGGATAGGAATGTCATGTTCATGATTTTCATAATTTATGAATCGATTTTTGAAAAATTATTCAAGGCATTGCATGCCATGTATAAATAGCACCTTGTATGAATATCATCGTGTGAGGTCTTTGTGATTAATATCCCGAAGAGGAATAATCCATAGTCTAGGGCATCTAATTTCATGTGTCTCAATTTTCTTATCAGGTTAGATTGCCATCCTGAAAGGAAGAATCAATCTCTTAGACTTGAGATAGTTGACACATACTAAAGAGAAAGTCATTGAAAAGTGAACTTGTGAAATATATTTTAAGTCATATATAAGGAGAAGTCAAATAGTTGAGTGGTGTGCTCTAATGGAGTCATGATAATATAATATAAAAGATAATTATGTATTTTTTTTTACATTTTTTATGTAGAATAAGAAATAATAATTATTATCCTGATGTATAAAAAATATAATTATAATATTTTAAAAAGTAATTAACGAAAAATATATTTTTATTTTATTATTTTCAATATTTATATTTATAAATATACGACGGATTGAATGTGTCATTAGCATCATTTCACTCTAATCCTCTTTGAGAAAAAAAGAGAGCATGATAGTTTCAAATTAAATTGTAAATAATAATAAAAATTAAATTAAGAGATTGTGCAATTTGTATCATTTCAGTCAATATCTTTTTTAGATGAAATGGAACAAGAAGAGTTGCAAACATAATCCTAAATAAAAAAATTGGAATTATTGTATTTATGTATAATATAATTTATTCATATTAATATAAGAGGTAAAATATATAAAGATTAAAGAATATATATAATCTATATATGTATCTATATCTATATATAAAAGGAGAAGTCAAATATAACAAAAGGTGAACTGTCATGAACCCACATATTGTAATAATATAATAAAAAATATTTATTGTTAAATACATATTTTTTATTTAGAATTATATATATATAATTATTATCCTGATGTATATAAAAGATAACTATAAGATCTTCAAAAAATAGTTAGTGAGTTATGTTTTATATTTTTATTATTTTAAATATTCTATATTTATACCTATAAAACCGTCAAGGAATAAAATATTTCATTTGGATCATGTCACTCTAATCCTCTTTGAGAAGAAAGAAAGTGTGAGCAACTTCAAAGGAAGTCCTAAACAATA
>LTAE01004178.1:16064-36053 GCA_001647135.1 Pontederia paniculata | reverse complement strand
ACTGCTCATCCCTGATTGAATTAAAAGATGATACTGAGAAATAACTGAACCTGATCTACTGTACACCTAGCGAGTTGGTGTAACTGACATGTCTGTACTGTTACTGAAACTGCAAAGTCTGAAAGGAAAAGGTTTGATCTACTCACTTCATGACACTTGATTATTATTCCTTTTATATGATCTTTACATACTGAGTGTCACAACTCACGAGTTCTACCCCTGCGAATTCAATTCGTCAGGTGGCTTTGATCTTTGATAGGTACTGATGATGGTGCTGATGGTGATGCAGCTCGTGGTGGTCTGCTCTGCACATGGATTAGGATTCTGGTTGAGTTCTGTTGGTCAATTGTTAGAGATGAACTTTATTTGGAGTCCTTTGGAGTTTGTTTAATTTAATTATTGATGTCTGTTCGCATTGGAACTATGTATTAGATTATTAGTCTTATGTTGGAAAAAGATATTTTAGTTTATATTATTATTACTATCTGATGTGGCCCTGAGGTTGACCAGTCAAATGGTCAAACCAAAGGTAATGATATGATGTGGTAGCGTCTCCAAAGTCAAGATTATTGCCAGGTGGCAAGGTCTGATTTTGGGGGCGTTACACTATGTACCTAGAGTTTTTCTAAGTTGTCGATATCGTTCAATACATCATTCAATTGGGGTTCAATACAATAGCATGCTCATATATTTGATCATCTAATGATCATCATAATATCATTCAATTTTAGCATTTGAAATTCATAATTTCAAAAGTTAAAACATACTTTAGGGCTCTATATGAACATAATACATCCCTTTGCATATCTTGATTGGTCAAATCCATTCTCTTTCTCCTCCTCTTCTCCCTCAAGTTCTAGGAGCCTCCTTTCCTTGTTCCAGCTTCAATCCTTGATTTATTTCTTATTGATTTGACGCTGAAATGAAGAGATCTTGAGTTGCAATCTTGAATTGAATTAGGGCTGAATTTTCTATGTGACTTGAATGAGCAAATGAGAGAGAAGACATGGACTTATAGAGTAAGGGAGTAAGAGAGTGAGTGGGAATGTGGGTCAAATGAGAGTGTGATACATGACTGCTCCTCACTTTATTTTTCTTTTCGTTTTTCGTTTTTCTTTTTTTCTTTTCTTGCAGGTATTTCATTTAAGCACTAGCTCTTGCTCTTGATTTATCATCTAATTTAAGCCAGTAAGATGCTAAAGAAACATGCATATTCGTATGGAATTAGATAATAGAAAAAAATTCTTATTCTGAAACCTTAAACCATTATGAAACTGAACATATTTATATTTTTAATATTATAAGACAATAAAGTCTTTATAATTTTGAATAATATGAATATATAGGAAACCTTATATTATTTAATAGAGATGATATAAGTATATGGCTTAGTTTATTTTTAGTTAATATATTCTAAGGCTTGTAAGTTCTTGTCTCTTTGCTGTATATCATACTCATGAGCTTGCAACAAAATGAAAAGCACTACCGGAATCTTGCCAATTAGAGCAAAATGCATATGGGAGACATGTCCACGACGACACATGCAACGTCATCCGTCCACGTGGACTCCACATAACCATCGCCGCCGACGGATCCCTATAAAATGCCAAATGGATAAGCCATGTCAGCATCCCAAGTCTTCAATCAAACAGTTGCATATGCGGCCCTCGAATGATGACCCATGCGTCCATGTCACAGTTGCATATGAGTCCCCTTAGCAAAGTGACGGAGTTGAAAGTGCTCTCTCTCTCTCTCTCTCTCTCTCTCGATGGCTACCTTTGTGCTGTCGACATGTTTGAGAAGGTTAGCAGGCCAACTCAGAGGACTTGCTGGCCAATCAGATAATAAGATAAGGTCAAAAGCCATCCCAATGGCATGCTCTAGTACTACTTGGTGGTTCTTCACCGGCGACTGATTAATTAATGTTCCATGCATATTTCTTCTGCATTCACATGCAATTTTTTTCTAGTCTACATTTGCTTTCATTCATTTCATATTTAGGACGACTCTTTTGTTTTGAGAAAATAAATTTATAAGCAAAAAGAATTTCTAAAAAAAATAAACTATTACAAAGAGATTTATTTTCATATATTTGATATATATAATTTTTAAAAATCGTAAAAGATGGAAGTTTTGTGAGCAAAAAAATGATTTCTCAAATACATTTTTATCAAGGTTGACCTATTATTTTTAATCAATAGAAAATATTCCTTTTGACCACTTTATTTCATGCTATCAAAAAAATAAAGAAAATTAGAACAAGCTCGTTAATATTTAGAGTTTAAGTGAACTCATTTTTCTCTCGTGAGTATCGTAAACTCATCAATTTATGTTCCAAATAAGTTTATTAAGAAATAATTAACATATGGCTTCAATATAAAGATCGCCATAATATATATATATATNTATATATATATATATATATTGAACCAAAAAAATAAAGACTACTATTTTTTTACAATAGTAGAGAAAACATATTCTCATTAATCTCAATCCTAAAGATAATATAAAAAAATGTTAACTCGTTGAAAAGTCAAAATACTTGTTAGTTTAGCTTAATATATGTAATAACCTTAAGCACAGAAATTTCGTCGACAAAAAACAATTGTGGGTGTCGATATATTAGATATTGCCAACTTACTGCTCCATTTTTTTCTCCAAATTCACTTAAAAACTTACTTTTCTTTATCCAAAACACTCTACTCTTTTAATTTGAAATATATTATTCTAATCAAATTTAACAATTCTAACGAATCCATTTGTGAATCTACTTATATTTACTCAAAATATAATTTTATTAAATTTTGAATAAATTTAAGGGATGAAGTCTTAAGAGTTTATGACTTAATTTGTGATATTAATAAGTTTGGCCAGGAAATTATCTTTTTTTTTTTGAAAAATATTTCATCAAATCAAAGTCTCAGATAACAACAATATAGATTATTTAATGTAGATGCTCAACACACAACGAAGTGAAACAAATTTTGAATTAAATTATTAATATTTTTTGATAAATTAAAATTTTGTCTTGTTGAATCAAATTTAATAGTGATTAAATTCGGTCCGCATAGATGCATGCTCCGGGGCATCGCCATTTTACCCTAATATAAATATTAATTTTTATTCTTCTCCATGAACTTTAAATCAAAAATCAAGTTTGTTGGACTCTATAGTGTAGATAAAAACATTTTTTGATTCGTAAAGTCCATGTAACTAATAAATATAGCTATAATATAAATAATATACTATATATTATCATCAAATAAATCTTTTTATCAGGAATAAAAGATGTATAAGAATATTAAATTACTAATTTATTTTTGAACTTCATTAAACTAAGTTATATAACTAAAATTTTAAATTTATCTTATTATATAGAATGATAAGGTTTATAAACTCATGTAGATTGATATAGAATAATATTAATTTCACAATAAAGATCTTAAAGTTTATGTCTCTATAAAATTCTATTATAATTTTACTCATTTTATTGATCTAAGCTCCTACAATCTCTTAACTCGAGAGTTTTTTATTCAAACTATTAAGTTAGGTTGATGACATTTGCCATTAGGCCAAATGTAGCTAAGGAAAATGTTTTTTTTTTTACTTGCCATCACAGCATGATCGAGCTAGCTTTGAATATTATTCCCTTGTATTTGGCACCATCACCACCAATCATCACATGATCATTAGCCAGTTGGGTGTGGATTCATCTTACACATTGCTGATCAACTAACAAGAGGTGCCCATAAGGAATCGTTCTGTTTAAAATAAAATAAACATAAAAAGTATGTGGTTTTGATTAGTAATGATAAAGATGTATCATTTGCAAGTGTATTTAATGTTTCAAAACTTGATATGGCAAATGAGACATAACAACCATATCCCCACCAATACATAAAATAAATACGAAAATAAGGGGACTCGAGATATGACGTCTAGGCATTGTTGTGCCTTTCAATTTCATGAGAATGCGCACGATTTGAATGCGCGTATGGACTTTGGTAATAACATTAGAATAATAATGTATATGTTATTATATATATATATATATATATTATATATATATATATATATTATATATATATTATATACGGTTAGATGGGTGTGTAGTCTTCATGGGTTTACACATGTAAAGTCGAGTAATTTTGATTTAAAAACATGATTCACTGCTCATCATTTTTTATTAAACCTAAAATGTATTAATTTTTAGGTGTTTACATGTATAGGAGCTTTACATGGTCATTTTTTATATATGAGAAAAAAAGTTATGTCATTATGTGAGCATGTAATGCATGCAGCGGATAATATACTCGAGTTTTCATCTGTTAAATAATAAAATAGTTTAATATATATTCACATAAAAAATTAAGTCGCAATAAATAGCTTAATATAAAACCTATGTATCTCATGGCCATATAAATAGGTATCCGCACACTGTCCGCAAGGCCTTCCTAAATGTTATGCAAACAACATATATATGCCAAAATCTCAATCCATATTCAACTATTTTTTACTCAATGTAAAAATATACATGATGAATTATTTTTTTTTAAATTTCAAATAGCATAGTGTTACTATAACGCCCCGAGAACAACACATCGCACGCGGCCGAATCGATATTCGACACGCGGCTCGTTGCTTCCCGAGACGCCACATCGATACGATACTTACTTTTTCATCTTTAACCTACAACAAAAATAAATATAACATTAAGACTTAAAATCAATCAACGAAAGCTTACAATAATTAAATAAGAGTTTATAAACTTAACTTCATCATGTGCAATGTCAATCGGTCATGAGCTTGATTATCGATTTTAATCCATCAGTTTGATCCTCAATTTGATCAACCACCTGCAGGATATGTGCAGGGGAAATCCATCTCATGAGCTTGCGCCTAGTATGTAAGTCATAACAATATGAATGACACATTGTCATCCTTTAGGATTATTTAACTCCTAGTCATTTAATCATGATACAATCAAATACCTTAAATCAATGCTTAGTATATTATAGTTTATATGCTTTAATAACAATATAAATAATAACATGACAATATCCATAGGTCATGCGATCAATGTAAACATGATATCAATATATCAATAGATAATAATGATTAAGTCATTATATCTTGGGACTTTAATCATTTTCATATCAATAACAATGACTAATATGAACACTCAATACATTAGGCTTCCTAATGTTCAATATCAATAACAATAGTGTTCATGCTAAATTTATCTTATTTGTTGTCATTTGATGACCGAAAGTTCCCTTTGTGACTTCCTCAATCCGTTCATATATAGCCGTCGCCATATGAAGCCGTCCACATCAATATGAGTCTTGCTCATTACAATAACAATTTGGATCCGTGATTTATCAATAACAATATCGATATGGTTCCTTGAACCATTTATTTGCCAACCATCAAAGGGCAACCCTATATTCAATTCAATCAATTTATGTAAGCCTTTAACAATGATTGAAGAGTTGGGTACGTCATGGTCGACAATGGTTAGCTAAACCATGGGATGCCTAGCTCCCGTGGACTCTAAGCGAATCAATCCACCAATACCCCACGTCTGGGTCAATACAATATGAAGGGAATCAACCCTCTCAATATGACAAACATCTCAATCACTCCAATATGCCGATTCAATCACTCAATACATCAATACATTAACAATTTAACTTACGGCTGAACATGCAATACATGAGCTAGGTTATCAATCAATAGACTCAATACTTTAAATTCAATTCAATAAAATGATTCTGATTCAGGGTCGGTCGACCCCTTCCCCAAGTCGGTCGATCGACTCTCATAAGGGCGTCGTTCGACTTGAGGGTCGAACGAACACTACGTCGATTGGCCTTCTACTCTGATGTCGTTTGACATTAACCGACATGAGGGTCGATCGAACCAAGTCCGATCGACTCTCTATTCTGGAGTCATTTAGGTTCGACCGATATATAATCGATCGGACCTTTATGCGCCTAAAACTCGATAGTCGTTCGAACCCTCCCTTGAGGTCGGTCGACGACTTGCATCAGATTCAAGAAATAAAAGTGTGAATCCTAGGATTTTCTCTAGGTTATCGATATCAGTCAATACATCAATCAATTGAGATTCAATACAATATCATGCTCAATACAATATTCATATGAACAAGTCTAACATATAGATGTTCCTAATTTTAATATATCATAACAATCATTCTTGAAACAAGTAAACCTAATGTCATTCATAGGCTTAAATTGTCCTTTGAAGTAAGCATCACATATCATTTAGAATAACTTATGTTTGCTGTCCACTTTCCTTCTTAACAATAATTGTACCAATTGCCCTAGCATTTAGGCACATATCATATGATAATATAAAATTCCAGCATGTATAACAACTTGATAGCTCATCAATCCAAAATTCATAACTTTATTTATACAATTTCAAATAATATGAAACTAAATCTATTTAAAATCATATTCAAGCATCTATCTGCATTCTAAATATTAACTTGTAATCATACTTTTTCAATTTACTAGACATTTTACAAAACAATCATTATATAGTTTGGAACAACTTGATAGGATCTTAGTATTTAGGTCATAACTTCCTGAATATAACTCAGAATGAGTTGAAACCAATTGATATGTAAAGTAGACTTCAATATCTACGCTTGATATATCACACACTATTTTTGGACAATAATTGCCTAGCCAAACTGACCCGAAATAAAAGTTACAAATTCTGAACAAAAACTTCAATATGTTGCTATCTTGAATTAAGCTATAACAATTTCTATGAACTCACAATCTTCTAAATATAGCAATAACAATTATCTTAATCCATTCATAATCATAGATAAGAAGGATTAAGTTATCCCCTTACATACCTTCTATAGCTTTCCGCTCTCTTATGTTTTGCCTTGAAGATTCATCACCATCTCCCTCTTGTGCCATGTTGCTGCTCCATTTCCCCTTTGCTTTCATCTATGACCTCTCTCTCTTCCTCTACTGCACATTGGGGATGAATGAACCTCATGCTGGTTGCTCCAAGATTGTGGGCGGATTCAACAATGCAACCACCAGAAAATGGTGAAGAGAGATGGTGAGAGGTGTTTTATATTCATGATTTAGTGGGCAAGTCATTAGATTATTGGGTGAAAGCTTCTTAGTCGGTTTGGGGATTCAACTAGAAGTCATTTGGGTGGGATTGTGGCCCACCACTCATTCTGGTTTATTACAGCTACCGCTCCATAATGGTAGTCCGCTTTATTAGCCATAATATTTTACAACCCAATGGTCGAATTGATGGTGTATTTTAATTCGATGATCACGGTTAAAGCGTGATTGAAATCAAGCATAATTGATAGATCACGATATATCATTTTCGTGTTGCATGGTCGTCACATGAAATTTGATCGATGTGGAAAATAATCAGCTACATAAACTTTATTATCACTTCTAAATTTTTAATTTCATAAAACAATAATTGCGGTGAAATCATATGAAATTCCCGCAAATGTTAATGCATATGGCGTAATCCGATGTAGCACTTGTTGCAAACAATAACACGACAAATGTTAATGTATATGGCATAAAAAGACTTTGGCGATATAAATATTTAAAATATTAAAAATATTTTAAAATATAATCAATTATATATTTAGATAATAATATTGATAATATTAATAAATAGTTGTAATGTTTGTTAAAATAAATATTGATTAAGATATCCTTGAAATTAATTATATGATAATAAGATTAAAAAAATGAATAAAAGAGTAATACAGTTAGTTTAAAAAAAATAAGGACATGTGTTGGCTTAATTGATAAAAAATATTTGATAAGCACTAATATTCATAAGTATTTTAAGTGTTAAAACTTATTTTAAGATATAAGTATGTACATATTTTAGTAAAAGTGTTGATAATACTAATAATTAATTTTAATGTTTGTTGAAATAAATATTGACTAAGATCGCATTGCAGTCATATGATAATAGTATTAAAAGAATATGGATAAAAGAGTAATATAATTGGTTAAAGAAATAAACCAACAACTTTAAAAATAAGTAAGATGAACCTTGCTTATTTTTTTTTTCAACTTATAAATTGTTACTCTAACAACTTATAAGTATAACTTTTTTATTCATCAAATATTAAGAAATTTTCAAATTAACTTATCAGTAATTTTAAACTACTTATAAGCTTAGTCAAATAACCCCTAAGTCAACAACTTTAAAAATAAGCAAGGATGTCTTACTTATTTTTTTCGACTATAGGTTGTTACTCTAATAAATGTAATTTTTTATTTATCGAATATGAAGAATTTTTAAAATTAATTTATAAATAATTTTAAATTACTTAGAAGCTAAGTCAAACAGATCCTTTATCTCTATTTGTGATGGACATGTCTTCCCAAATTTGAGATGAATGGAAATTTCGAATTAAAATTTTGGAGCAGACATATATAACCCGTCTCAAATTGAGATGAACTAAAAGTCCAACTTTGTTCGGTGCGATTTGGAATGAAAGAAAGTTTAGCTGCAAATATTATTATAATTTTTTAAAATAGATAAATTTAAGCATTAATTTTAAAACTAAAATTAAAATCAAACTTTTTTAATTTTAATTAAAATATAAAATTAAAACATCAATCTTCTCATAATCTAAAAATTGAGATCTAATCATCATCTTCATTATTGTGCCTTGCCTCTTCACCATGTATCTCATAATCTCTTTGATTTTCTTTGTCAAAAAAAATAATCTCTTTGATTTTTTTTCTTTGAGTATGTTAAATTTGTTCCATCTACTACTGCATATGTTGTCCTTAGATGTTTATAAATCATTATTATCATAATTCATCATATCCGTCAAAAAATCATTGAATCTCTTATCCAGAATTAGTCCTGTTATATATTTTATGTAAGTATTATTTCTATTACTGATCATAAATACTTTGTGAATTCATCACTATCTACAAATATTCAACTCGATCTATAAATTCTCATGTAAATTCTCTGAACTAAGATTAATACAAGTATACACCTATTTTTCAAAGTAAATATTTTTTTGCAATAAATTATATATCTAAAATCATTATTAAATTGTTATATGAAATTAAATTTATAAAGAATTTAAATTCTCATTTATTTAATTAAAACAAATGAAATAATCCCAAATAATTTAGAACTAACACATATCATAACAAATATATTAAAATAAACATAACAAACACATATCCCAACTAGGAGCACAAGGTATATATGCGTTCTCTCATATTCTACCATAATTCTGTTATATATGTATAAGAAACCTATAGTTAAATTATGGTTGAACTTACCAACATTCGTTGAACTCCATCGAGAAGCGTTAACGATTATGAAAATATGGACTTTTATGTAGCACTTTGGTATCGAATTGAACTAGTAAAAATGTAATAAAGTATTGGGTTATTTTCATAAACTCTCTCGGACTGTCACGAAATTTAAGATCTAATTTTAAACTATAAAACTGAGTAGAAGTAAGTCTAAACTTTTTCAATTGGACAATATGATCTAACAGTCTAATTTTCTATTTTTTTTTTAAATTTGTGAAATGAATGTTTTGCCCTTCCACATTTCTTATTGTTCTTTCTCTTCTCTGCTCTCTCTCTCTCTTCTCTCTCGCTCTCTCATCTCTCTCTCTCTCTCTCTCTCTCCTCTCTCACTCTTCTCGTTGTTCACACGTCGAAGTGTGAGCTCGCTATGGAACTTGTCTTCAGCGAGCTTGCATGGCGAGCTCGCTTTGGAGTTCATCTGTAGCTCGCCATGCGAGCTCGCTATGGAGCTCACCTGCAGCTCACCATGCGAGCTCGAGCATGGCGAGCTCGCGCAAGCGTGAGTGGCGAGCTCGCAATGCACGAGTAGCGAGCTCACCATGCCACTACAAGAATAGTATGTATTAGCGACAAAAAGTTAGCGACAAAAACATCTGTTGCTAATTCATCACTAATGGCGACAAATTAGCGACTTCTTAGTGACACGATAAGTCGAACAAATTTATTTATTTTTAACAATTTACAATGAGTTAGCGACGACGATAATGATGAAAGTAATTTATCATCAATAACGACAGTTCGTTGATTTAGCGACAATAGCTCATTATCGCTATTGTTTATTTATGTGTTATAAAAAAACAAATTTAGTGACAAGTTGGCGACGGATTAGCGACGAAATATTCCATTGCTAATTCTCGTGCCCTAAAATACCCGACCTCAATTTTTTTCCGTCTTCTTCGCATTTTCCCTGTCGACTTCTTCTCTGCCCGACCCGCCGCCTCGCCGCCCGTTGCCTCGCCGCCGGTAAAGCCCTCCTCCTCTACCATCCTCACTGATGTGAGGAGGGCGCCTCCTCCGCCCTCCTCACTGCCGGGAGGAGGGCGGCACATGCCGTCCTCTCAAGTGTGAGGAGGGATCGTGCCGCCCTCTTCTAGACATTGTATGTGGTAGTCAAGATTCAAACCAAAGTCAAATTCTAATACTAATAAGAGGGATATGCAATATTCAGATATTTTTCAATTACCCCAAGATTGCAACGCTTATTTTTATCCAATAATACTGCACAATTTATGTGATGGCATGCAGGAGGGTGCGAAGTGATCCCTCAATTATGACACACCTTTCTAATGCAGAAGCATGAAAATATTTTGACAATTGTCATCCTAATTTTGATGCAGAGATTCACAATATACGATTAGGTCATTGTGCTAATAGTTTCAATCCATTTGGAGGGTTCAACAACATCATGTTCATGTTGACCTGTATTTGTTACTTGTTATAACCTTCCACCAATTATGTGCATGTGCAGGGAACACATACTTTTGACTTGCATGATTCCTAGTTCGAAATCGCAGATCAAGAGTATAGATGTGTATCTCATTCCTCTTGTTGTTGAATTGAAAATGTTATGAGAGGATGGAGTTTTGATATATGACAATTAAAAGAAGCAAAATTTTGTTATGAAAGCGACACTATTATGGACGATTTATGACTTTCCTGCATATGAAATGTTAAGTGAATGAAGCACTAAAGGAAAACTTGCATAATCAATATAATGTTATATGATTTAGATATGCTTTCATCTCGAGATGTATTCATCGAGAAATCAACGAGTTTGTTCTTTCGAGGCTTCCGGTAAGCTATGCTAAGTGGAAGGACATTCCGTTGCGTTATCGGGATGACATGTACAATGCGTTTAAGGTAAAATTATTTTAAGTTCAACTACTTGAAATTAATTTATAAAATAATAATAAATTATCTTTTCAAGCTAAGTATAAATGAGAAGAAGACCTTCCTGATGGTATAATCAGGAAGGTCTTTAATACTGTAGCTTCTACTCGTCTTAGAAGAGTATTATTCAACTACTGTCGAGATGCAAGACTTGTGACTGACGATAACATTCTGAAAGCAAAGAACATGCCTGCACCACATATTTTCAAAGAAGTTTGGCCTTCTCTTTGCGACACATGGTAAGTTCATATTTAATAGTTGGATTAGATTTATTTTTTTGTTAAAACTTATCGCTTTCAATGAGGGCGTCACCCGAATATCAGAAGAAGTCAGCAACTAAAAAAATAATAGATTGTTTAAGCCGGATGCGACACACCATTGCGGAGGCTTTATCAGGTTCATAGAGCATAAACAAAAAAATATTATTTTTTCAAATTATATGAATATTGAATGTTATCATTAAATAATTCGAGTAAATTCTTTAATATATGAAGTGTGATTGTCGTAGAAGTTGGCGTGCGACGGCAAAGTTGACTTCCGAACATTGTACAAAGAAGTTTACACCAATAAGAAGACCAACCAATTCATCTCGGAGCAAGCAAAATAAATTGCGGTATAAGTTTATAACACTCACTAAAAATATTTATCCTTAAGTATTTGGTATGGAAGTAACTATTTTCATTTACCGATTTTCTTATGCCAGAGAAGTACGGGGATAATGTGGACTTATTTCCCAACATCGACGAGGAGGTATGTAAAGAAGTTGTAGGACTTACTGAGAAGGATCGACTTCATGGGTTAGGAAGATTGAGTTCGCAACAAGTGAATGCTGCTTCTATCGCTGGTCCTTCGTGTAGTTCGGCCGTCAAACCCACCCCTTGACTATTGCTGGGATGAAGGACCTTGTGGTGGAGGTGGTAAATAAGAGAGTTACGCCACTTTTATTGGAGTCCTCAGTTTGATTCGGGCCGATCTACTCCTCGCACTCCTCCGTCCGATGATTAGATTCTTTTGTGTTTGACATAGTATTAGAAACTTATGTTGTGATACTTTGAAATATGTATTGCCGACTTACTTTCCTGTGATGAGTACTATGTTGTGTTACTTTGAAACTTATTACTTTTATATGATATTTTTAATGTCTTGTACATGAATGAATATATATGTTTGATATGATGATAGCATATAGTATATAATGATTTTTCTAAATAAAATATAGCACCCTATGCTATTTTTTGAATTAGCGATATAATAGCGACATATATCGATACAGTTTTTCATATACTACGAAATTTAGCGACAGAATAATGATGGTTCTGTGACAACTCAACGCGATAATAAGTGACTATTTGAAGACAATGTAGCGGTAGATTAGTGGCAATTATAAGACAATGTAGTGACAAATTAACGAAGTTTTAGCGATAATTTAGAGATGAAATCTCATTTTTTTAATAAAAAAAATAAAATAACGATGGACTAACGACATATTAGAGATAATTTAACTACGATTTAACGACAAATTCTTCTGCCACTAATAACGACCTAATTTTTGCGACAACTTTTTGGCGTCGTCAGTTTGTCGCTAAATTGTCGCTGATGTTTATAGTGATGATTTAGCGATGGATTTGTGATAGTTATGTTTGTCGCTAATGCTGCATATTCTTGTAGTGTGCACGAGCCCGCATGGCGAGCTCACCATGCGCAAGCTCGCGTGAGGAGATAACAATGCGCAAGCTCGCCTGTAGCTCCTGCGAGCTCGCCATGCGAGTTCACGCATGGTGAGTTCGCAGGAGCTCGCACATGCCCGATTGGCAAGCTCGCAAGTGAGGTCGGATCTCGCCATGTGGCCGGCATGCGAGCACGAGAAGAGTGAAAGAGCAAAGAGAAGAGAGACGTGTGTGAGAGAGAAGAGAGTGTGCAGGAGAAGAGTGAAAAAGTGAAGGCGAGAGAGAGAAGAGAGGGTGAGCTAATTTTCTTAATTAAGAGGGTAAATGGTAATTTAATAATCAAAATAATTTGAATAAATTCAATATCATATTATTGGATCAAATTGTCCAATGGGAAAAAAATAGACCTACTTCTCTTCGATTTTATAGTTAAGAATTCGATCTAAAATTTCGAGATAGTTCGAGAGAGATTTATGAAAATAACTCTAAATTATTAGATATCTTATTCAAAGTTTAATGATTATGTGAAGCCTCATATAGTGAAGCATTTTTCTTAACTAAATTTATGAATAATTTTGTTGTAAAAAAATACTTCGTCTGCTAGTTGCAACTTACCCAAGTTGAATCAAAGTGATAATTTGCTCCTAATCCTCTCACGCACTCGTTGCACGATCAACATGCGAAGCTGCACCACACAAAGTGATTGTGATTAATTTCTTATTGACCAACGTCCATCCATCATTTCTCATTTACAATTAGGTTGATTAAAAAGGTACGGGAAGAAGTGTAAGAAATAAGAAAAATACTCTTAAGGTATGTTTAAATTATGGTAGTTAAGTTGGGATGAAATATATTCATAGATAAATATCATGTTTAGATATATTTTTTTTAAAAAATAGGTAGGCTAAGATGGTGATTTGAAGTCCATCAGACAATTTAAAATTCACCTCACCAATTTGATGGTATTTAATTAATTATAATTTTTTTGTATCATTTTATCTTTATTTCTATTTTTAATTTTAAATTAAATAATAAAATATACTTTTATATCAATTAACACTTTTTTATCTCATGATTTAAATTTTTTATCCAAACATAATATATGATTTAGTTTAACCCACAATCATCATTCAAATCATATCAAAACATGAGCTTACTAATACTCACCACACTCTACTTCACCACCACCACTTACTCCATTGTCCCATTCCACTCATTCGTTGCTAAATACCTAAACGAAGCCTTAAGCTTTGTTTCATAATTAATTAATGAAGGGATGAAATGAGATGGTGAAGTATAAGACGTGAGAATGAAGTGTGGTGGATCTTTATTAAACTCTATTTGGATAAAAAATTATAATGGTGGATAGGCTAAATTAAATCACATCTTGTTTAAACAAAAAAATTATAAATATAAAATTTGAAAGATTAGTTTGTGTAAAAGTCGCTTTTACCCTTTATATATATATATCTATTGTTTATGACTCCCAATAAATATATAAACCTAAAATCTATTTTATTTTTCACTTGAAACTCTTTTATAATTTTTTTTCTCATTTTTTCTTAAAGTATTTTTTCTCTTTCCTCTTTATATGTCTTATTTTCTCTTATCTATAGTATTTTTTTTCCTTCTAATGTATTTTATATTTCTCTTTCATGATATTTTTATCTTTTTTATTTTCTCACCTGAGAAACACACGAGGCTTATCACATGAGAAAGTGAAAAGCATCGATAAAGTACTTTGAATATAAATGAACATGATGATAAAAATTATGACGATATTCAATAGATTCAAAATTTTATGATAAAATCAAGACAAGGAAAAATGTGAATGAATAGGAATTAAACAGATGAGATCATAAAATAAGATGAAAGAGATAAATCCGTTGAAAGTTTTCAAGTCGAATCTTATCTATACGACAAATAAAATATGCATTCTTGAATGAATTAGATCATAATTAAAAAGAGTTATTTAAAAGGATAATTGTATCCAAAAAATATTCATCCATCCTTATTCCGCCAAATTGGTGGAATGAAAATTTTAGGATTTGAAAGTAACTCACCCCTTCAAAAACTCTTATATATTTTTTATCTAACATGATTTACCTTACTCAACCCACTCATCTTCTATCTTATTCCTGCTAATATCACAATCCAAACAAACCTTAAGATGAACTTTAATGATAATAAATTGACTTGCTCAAATTTGAGTCCAACTTGAAAAAATATTATTGGAGTTGAATGGTAATCATCTTTTATTTCTCTTATTTGCTTATATAATTTTTTTATTATTGAAATAATAATTTTGTATGATTTGGATATTGATCTTATATTTGATCAAAATTGGATGCTAAAATTTATAGTTTAGCTATAATTTAGATGTACCGACATTAAATTTATTTCATTTATTGCAATTTATTTTGTATAGAAATTATATATAAACAATGCTTCACTAAAATCATTCGAAAAATGGACCCGCTAAATTTTTTTTCGTTCTTTAAAATGGCTTTTGTGTGGTATTTTAAGTTTATAAATATATTCAAATAGAGTGAACAATTAATTTTTTTCTAAAGACAAATTACCTCCATTTATACTCAAAGAATATATATATATATATATATATATATATATATATATATATGTTAGAAATATTAGTGTGCATACCTAATTATAATTAGGTGTATTTAGTGTGATCACAAATACATAAAAATATATGAGATTCACATTTTAAATTTTAGATGAAATATTTTTTTAGGTTTCATATGTTTTTATGTATCGTGAATATAACAAATACACATGCTACTATATATATATATATCTCACAATGCAGAGGTCTTCAATTTAAAATATGTGGATCCTATATTTTTTTATATGTCTGATCGCACCTATTGTATATATATGATATAATAATTTATAACTTAAATGATCTATCATTTACTTTTAACAAAATTACATTCATTTCTAACATGATACTATTTTTTATTTTAGTTTTGACCGTGATGATGATAAGTCACTCTTAAATATATTGCATTAATATATATATATATATATATATATATAGAGAGAGAGAGAGAGAGAGAGAGAGAGAGTTAGTTTTGGGGAAGACCGAAGACTCATGACTAGTTAGGTGCCAAAGAGATGAAGGTGGACATAAGCAGTCTCTTTCATTCCAACCTACTGATTTGCTACTTCCCAATTTTTTATTCTTGGATAATGCGTACTCGATTCTGATCATTCTAATTACTTACTTAGAAGCAGTGCCATAGGGAAAAAATATGGGGAAATGATCGAGCAAAAAAGGAATCTTTTCAGTAGAAAAATTTGAAAATAAGTTTTGAAAGAAATAAATTTGTAAAATAATATAAAATAAATGTTTTTCTTCATGTTTACTTGTGTAAATAATACCATGAATAATAAAAGTTAAATATCATGATTTTATACAGATGACATGAAACAGAATATGAGAGCGGAAGATGGGACTCAAAGTTCTTGTACTCTTTGATGCATTGGGTACCTGTCTCTGATATCTGAACCCGGCCTTGAGTATTTAATTAAAATGACAACTCAATTTAACTCATAAAATTAGGACAACTAGGGCTTCAAATTATACCACAATTTCATCCGGAGAAATATTTTTTCCCCTGTGTGGCCGTGTGCATATTCAGTGTATTCTTCATGATGCATGGAGTTGAAAACTAATCTTTGAAAAAAAAAAGTTAGGCAAACATCATCATGTTTTTAAGTTTTTATAAAACTAACATATCTCTGAAACTGTAGCGCCCTCAAAAGATCATCCCGCCACCAGAATGCTCTTCTGAGTGCGCTACACATCATATTATTCTTTGACTTTAAGGTTGACACTAAGACTTGTTAACTAAATGCGAAAAATTGAAAACTTTTAAAAAACTCTTTTCATAACATAAAATAATTACGAAAGTCTTACATAACATAATTTGTCACAAAATAACCATTACATCTTTTGGAAAGGAAATAAACTAAAAACAACTTGACTTAGAACCACTACTCATGTGCAAACAGTATAATCATCACGAACATCTGTCGCCGCATGCACCACCAGTAACTATGACACTTTAGATCAGGATCCAAAGTAGGGGAAAATAAAATCCACCATGAGCTACAAAGCTCAGATATGTAAGGCACAATAGAAAAATACTTTTCATGATGAAATAAAAGCATGAAACTTAAGTTATATCATCATAATTAATCATCAATAATTATACATGAGAGTCATCATAAAATATCATACATATCTTTACTTTCTTACATATATCATCATGCTCATATCTTGCTTTCTTTCTTTATTTTCTTTCATCATCTTTAGTTTATCATCTTTCCTTACATAACTTTACTTTCATCATCATTAGTATATTGTAACTTTCTTCAATCAGGAGTGAGCTATGACATCAATCAACATAACCACTATATACATACTTTCTTAACATAATTTTCTTTTCATTAACATATCATTATTTTCTTGCATCATAAGTGAGCTATGACATATAGTCAAACATCAATCACTCTAAGCGTATACATAAGGAGTAAGCATGACCCATGTTCAAATATTCATTACTCCACATCATCATCATCATCATTGAGTTCTTTCATTATATTCATTTCATTCATCATTTAACTTTCCTTATATTTGGCATTCATGAAAATACAGTAACATCATTCCTTAACATCTAATGTAATATGCTCAATGTAAATATTAAACCAAATGATTATCTTCTTAAGTTCTTCTTATCTCATTAGTGACTTTGAGGTGACTTTGAGGGTTACTTTGTTGTGACTTTGAATGACTCATGAGTCTTTAGAGGCTTCGCCAATAGATAAGTGGGGGTGCACGACCGAAAAGGATGCTCGAGAAATCCATTTGTTGCAAGGCGGGAAGAATGCCAGGCAACATGAACTAAGTAGAAACTGATCTACCAATCCCCCATCATCATAAACATTGTGCTCCCAATTATTCAATGCATGATGGCCTCATCATTAATTTTCGTATGGATGATTGACTCTTTATCTTGTCCACATATTAGTCCTTAGGATTACATGAGAATTTCACAACATCTACACTTAGAATAAAAAGATTTGGCATGAATAGAACCTAGTAACATAGCGGTTACGGCCCGTGATAGTTTTATCATGGCCCGTGACTATTCTGTCACGGCTCGTAAAGACTTGGTCATGGTCGTGACCGGACAATAGTTTTTCATTCAACATGGTCACGACCCATGACAAACTTGTCAAGGCCGTGACCGAACAAGGTGTTTTATGGTCACGGCTCGCGATCGCATCCGTGACCGCATTTCGTTCTCAACGTCATGGCCCGTGATGAAGTCATCACGGTCGTGATTGGGTGATTTTTACTTTGTCACGACCCATGATCGGATGATCACGGTCGTGACTGGGTGCCGTCATCCTCGACTACCGCCGTCACAGCCTGTGACATGTCTGTCACGATCGTGACGGGAAATTTTGGGGCGAATTCCGCCCATGTCGTCCTTCGACTATCTCCGTCACGGCCCGTGACATGTCCGTCACGACCGTGACGGGAAATTTCTAGGAGAACGCTGCATGTTTTCTTCTTTGCATCGATCCGAGATTCTTTCCTATAGATACAATATTATATGGGGACCTATAACACTATATTTTTCTACAGTTTTCGGCCTTAAAATCTATATCATATGCATTCTTATATTCATGAACGGATCTCCCTAATCCATCTACATCATGTAGCTTTTCTAGGGCAGAAACATCATGTACACATCATGAGGATTAAAACCAAAATCACATGGCATATGATCATCATATAAAATCTATCATAATATCATAAAAAGCCCTAGCATGTATTGATCTATCATGAAAATCCTATTCTAAAGGGATCCTCCATGTTACATACTTGTTGGCCCATAAGCTCGTCATCACGTTCGTCCTCAATCCATTTCTGCGTTCATCTACGACGATCCTTCTCCTGGCGTCGCTCTCCAATCTTGATTTGCCTTCGTCTTTTCTCTCGGAATCATTTTCTTCCTTGAATGAGAGAGGATGGGGAAAAGAGAAAACTAGGGCCGACTGGGGTTATCATGAGGAGGAAAGATAAAAATGTCCAGGTTCGATGAATCATATGAGAGATTTTGGGAGTGCCTAATATTAGAGATTCTGAAACTGATTTTCAGTTATAGGGATACTTTTCGAATTATAAATCTGAGGGGTTATATAATAACCTCCTTAAAATTAAATTTGTCCTCGAATTTGTATGTATAGGATGGAAATCTAACCAAAAGGTTCACATCCTATCCTTTATCTCTTAGTATAATCCATCACCGCTTGGCACACTTAATTCTCTTTATACCCCTGATGTTTGGGTATACATTTTATATAAGTCCTCCTTGCCTTCAATGATTCGTGATTAATTCATTTATATTTTATCCTCCACGCATAACTCCTTATTGATCATTATATATCTCAATGATAGTTACATCCCTAAGCCTTAGTGATAGTTCCATACAACTCTTGATAATCAATTGGATAATTATTCCTTTACTTGAACTTCTATAGGGCACTCAATAAAGTCTTGGTCTTTTGTTTTTCCTTACTTTACCTCTTAATAATTTATGAGTATAACAATGATTCCGATAATCTAGAACTTCAGAATTCCTCCAATGATTACATATGCAATCTCATTTTTCTTATGATCACTTGATAATCATATAACATTGATCAGGTCTTTTATTCTTCAAAGACACTATTCATGGTGGCAGTTATCTTTTGTCATATTCATCGAATTCTTATACACAATAAATGTTTCACCTCTTGATTTTCAGGTAGTAAATAGCCTCCTTAAAAATATTCTTATACATTTTCTTATCATAGCACTCATCAACACTTCTCTTAATAAAGCGAACTTGTGGCTATCACCAATTCCTATAATTCATGATTATCCATATTCATCATAATGTCAACTAACTTAAGCTTCTTTTATCATCATTTGGATATATATATATATATATATATATATATATTTCCTTATA
>LTAE01004178.1:0-15944 GCA_001647135.1 Pontederia paniculata | reverse complement strand
TGACTAGTCATATACAATTGCACTCATTATGAAAGTTGGTCTTAAGGAACAAGAATTCTTCTTATACCGAGTAAGAAGTTCACTTTCACTATGTCTCTTTAAAATAAATGTACAAGATCTATAACTCAGCTCAACATGATACTGATTTAATCATACTTACATTATACTTTAAACTTGGATGATATTTGATCTTGCAAAAGTTAGACTTCTTGATCTAACTGTTCATCATGTGTGGATAAGAAAATGCATTCTATTCATGTTCCTACATGTGACTTTAGTCATGGACTATTCGGTAGTTGCTTCAATGACATGTACATATTCATTAGTACATGTGTGTCTTTTATTGTCCTTTACCTTACATAATATTATCTTGATTCATCTATACAATGATCCGTTATGCAAGAAAGGATATCAATATTACCTGTATATGTCTCATCAATATGATTAATCAAATCATTTCTAAGCATATTCTTTTAATTTCTTTATTTTGTGAATCCTTCTTTTGACCACATTGACTATTAGTGGTAGCAACTTAACATCGTCAATAATAAAGATCAGTTAACATAACTATCATAAGTACCTTATGAGGTAAGACTATTAACAATTCCTTCATTGTTGAGGATCATGCTATAGATCACACTTGGCTGCTCTCATCTAATGTCAATCTTAACAGTTTGCCTTATGAGGTAAGGCTATTAATAATTCCTTCTTAACCTCATCGCATGTTGAGTCATCATAGTACATCCTTCAAATTTTTATTTAAACATCACTTATGAAAAATCCATTACCTACCTGATCATCATTAGTTTCTAAAATTTCTCTTGATCAAATCAAGCATTAAATTCTTTGAATCTATTTCAAATTTTCAATTTCTATCATTCAATCCATTGGTTCATCATTTAAAATTTCTTATTCCTTTCAGAAGTATTAAATTTAAAAATCCTAGCTCTCCAAATATTATACTTCTTCCAACTTTACATATATATAAATATTTCAAATTTTAACTTAATATTCAATCACTTGTTTTGTACCTAACATCTTCCATAATATCACTCTTACTACTATTTCTTTCATTTGTTGTTCATATTTACGTCTATCTAAGCATTCAACTTAAATAATTCTAGCATTCCTTAGAAATCTCTTCTCTTAACTCTTCCTATGAAATTCTCAACCTTTAGGATCATCTAAACATTTTTAAAATTCTATAGTCGTACTCTCAATCAACAATTGATCTTTCAAGACTGCAACGTCAGCATAAAGTTTTTTTTCTTCTTTTACAAAGATCACATTAATAATCTTTTTACTTCTCCAAAAACCTTTCTTGGTTCATCATGTCCCCGAATAACCTCCTTAGAAATCAGGTCATACCATCAATTGGCATGGTGTGACATCATATCAATATTTCAATAATATGTCCTTCACCAAGGTATCACTAGTTTCTATGAGAACTATTTAAGGGTCATCTTTAATATTTATTTTTAATTATTGAATCACATTAATCCCATTATCTTGAGGCCTCTGATTATTATTTGTTACTTGTTGTGTGACATCACTAACTTACTTTTTCTTAATCTAGTATTCATTAAGTCATTTTAGCTTTACCACACGAAAACTCTTAGTGTGGACAAATACAATCCTTCCTTCATATGATCTCTCCACATCAATGGGACAATATATCAATTTAAACATTACATGTTAGGCGATAAATTCATCGTATATTCCCTTGAGGTCCATTTCATATCTTAGAGATATTTTCTTCTAAAAGCTTTAACGTTCTCCTAAACATCACATAGGAGGTGAAAGTTCTTCTTCTTTATTTTTGGGTGGTTTTAGCCTCATGATAAGCTACACATCTCAGAGTCATCTACTTGCATATATCATAAAATAATCATGTCAATCATAATAATAGTAGTGACTTAAAGGAACTTACTTCTGATTGGTGCTGTGACTGTTCGTGATGCTTTGCACATGAGACTCTATCTACTATGGGAACATCAAGAGGTCCCAACTTTAGGCTTTGATACCATAATTGTAGCGCCCCCAAAAGACCACCCCCGTCACGTGGCAGAATGCCCTCCTGAGTGCGCTACACATCAAATTATTCTTTGACTTTAAGGTTGACATTAAGACTTGTCAACTAAATGCGCAAAATTGAAAACTTTTAAAAAACTCTTTTCATAGCATAAAATAATTGTGGAAGTCTTACATAACATAATTTGTCTCAAAATAACTATTACATCTTTTGGAAAGGAAATAAACTAGAGACAACTTGACTTAGGACCACTACTCATGTGCAAACAGTATCATCATCACGAACATCTGTCGTCACATGCACCACCAGTAACCATGACACCTTAGATCACTGACCTGCAGGATCCAAAGCAGGGGGAAAACAAAATCCACCATGAGCTACAAAACTCAAATATGTAAGGCACAATAGAAAGATACTTTTCATGATAGAATAAAAGCATAAAACTTAAATTATATTATCATAATTAATCATCAATAATCATACATGAGGGTCATCATAAAACATCATACATATCTTTACTTTCTTACATATATCTCCATGCTCATATCTTGCTTTCTTTCTTTATTTTCTTTCACCATCTTTAGTTTATCATCTTTCCTTACATAACTTTACTTTCATCATCATTAGCATATTATAACTTTCTTCAATCAAGAGTGAGCTATGACATCAATCAACATAAATCACTACATACATACTTTCTTAACATAACTTTCTTTTCATTAATATATCATTACTTTCTTGCATCATGAGTGAGCTATGACATATAGTCAAACATCAATCATTCTGAGCGTATACATAAGGAGTAAGCATGACCCATGGTCAAATATCCATTACTCCACATCATCATCATCATCATTGAGTTCTTTCATCATATTCATTTCATTCATCACTTAACTTTCCTTATACTTGGCATTCATAGAAATACAATAACATCATTCCTTAACATCTAATGCAATATGCTCAATGCAAACATTAAACTAGGTGATTATCTTCTTAAGTTCTTCTTATCCCATTAGTGACTTTGAGATGACTTTGAAGGTTGCTTTGTTGTGACTTTGAATGACTCATGAGTCTTTAGAGGTTTCGCCAATAGGTTAATGGGGGTGCACGACCAAAAAGGATGCTCGAGAAATTCATTTGTTGGAAGGCGGGGAGAAGGCCAGACAATAGGAACTAAGTAGCAGCTGATCTACCAGTCCCCCATCAAACAATGTGCTCCCAATCATTCAATGCATGGTGGTCTCATCATTAATTTTCCTGTGGATGATTGACCATTTATCTTGTCCACATATTAATCCTTAGGATTAGAGGAGAGAATTTCACAGCATCTATACTTAGAATAAAAAGATTTGGCATGAATAGAACCTAGTAACATAGAGGTTACGGCCCGTGATAGGTCTGTCACGACCCGTGAAGACTTGGTCACGACCGTGACCGAACAATAGTTTTTCATTGAACATGGTCATGACCCATGATAAACTTGTCACAACCATGACCGAACAGGGTGTTTTATGGTCACGGCTCGCGACCGCGTCTGTGACCGCATTTCGTTCTCAACGTCATGGCCCGTGATGAAGTCATCACAGCCGTGACTAGGTGATTTTTACTTTGTCACGGCCCGTGACCAGATGATCACGGTCGTGACTAGGTGTCGTCGTCCTCGATTGCCGCCGCCAAGACCAGTGACATGTCAGTCACGGCCGTGACGAGAAATTTTGGGGCGAATTCCGCCCATGCCGTTCGTCGACTACCTCCGTCACGGCCGTGACGAAAAATTTCTGGGAGAACGCTACCCATTTTCTTCTCTGCACCGATCCGAGATTCTTTCCTATAGATACATTATTATATGGGGATCTATAACACTACATTTTTTTACAGTTTTCGACCTTAAAATCTATATCATATACATTCTTATATTCATGAACGGATCTCCCTAATCCATCTACATCATGTAGCTTTACTAGGGCAGAAACATCATGTACACATCATGAGGATTAAATCAGAATCACATGGCATATGATCATCATATAAAATCTATTATAATATCATAAAAAACCCTAGCATGCATTGATCTATAATGAAAAACCTATTCTAAAGGGATCCGCCATGTGACATACCTGTTAGTTCATAAGTTCGTCGTCTCGTTCGTCCTCAATCCGTCTCTGCGTTCATCTACGGCGATCGTTCTCCTGGCGTCGCTCTCCAACTTTGATTTGCCTTCGTCTTCTCTCTCGGAATTATTTTCTTCCTTGAATGAAAGAGGATGGGGAAAAGAGAAAACTAGGGCCGGCTAGGGTTATCATGAGGAGGAGAGATAAAAATGTCCAGGTTCGATGAACCATATGAGTAATTTTGGGATTGTCTAATATTAGAGATTCTGAAATTGATTTTCAATTATAGGGATATTTTTGGAATTATAAATCTGGGGGGTTACATAAACTATGTGGACCAAATTATTCAAGACTCCCCTGCGTTTTGTTTGTTCAAATTAGTCAATCAGTGAGTTGGTTGACACCTTTAGTAATGTGAATAAAATAAAATCTTTTTTATTTCTTTTAGAGAGAAAAAGAATGAAAAGAGAAGTGGATATTGATAAAAGTGTTGGTCCTTTCTCCTTTGCTACTAGACCAAGAATAAGAGAGGATACATCTTGACATCAGGCATAAGAGAGAAAGAAAAAGATGACAGAGGTTTTAGGAGGACAAGTCTGCAATTTTTTATGATAATTATTGACTAACCATATGAAGTTATATCAATAACAATGTAATAATGATATGTATCTATATTTCATATTTTAATTATATGTTTTAATTTACACACTCCTCCGATGAGTATTGATAAAGATCAATGAACCTCAACTTGGATGTAAGAAGATTATGTTGTTGGTGACTTAAACTCTCTGTTAATAAATTTGTCAATTGTAGTTTACGCTCTCGGACGAAGAGACAATTTACAGATATATGCTTCGTCCTCTATAGAAAAAACTAGCTAAATAGTTGTCTTATTGTCATTGCACCTGAAATAATTTCTTTAGTTGAAGCTTTAGTTCTATAAACAATTGATGTAACTAAATAAATTATGCGACTACAAGCACCATACTCCAATACTCCGACTCTGCAGAAGATTGTGACATTGTAGATTGGTTTTTAGACTTCTATGAAACAAGAGAATCACCAATAAAAAAAAGCAAAAACAAATCTCTTTGTAAACACACATGATACCTAATCCGCATCACAATATGTATAAACCTCTAAATTCTTTGCTATAGGGAAGAACAAACTATTACCAAGAGTTTGTTTTAGATAGTTAACCATCCTCGTGGTAGCTTCTAGATGATAATTTCTTGGCATGTACATAATTGACTTAGGTGTTGAACAACATATGTGATATCTGGTCTTATCTAAGTAATGTATATAGGTCAACCAATAAGCATATGATAAGATTCAACATCTTGCAATAATGGATCTTCTATGTTGGCTGTTGTAGTATCTGACTTCCTATTAATGGCATCTCGTAACTCCATAACATATTTCCTTATATGAAAGGTATATGTTAAGGAAATATGTTATGGAGTTCGCTTGGAGCTGCTTAGACTACGGTCATCTAGCAACTCCATAACATATTTCCTTATATGAAAGGTATACCCTTTTTTTACCTCAGGTCCTCCATGCCCAAGAAATACTTAAATTCACCTAAGTTCTTTATCTGTAAACTCGATCGAAGGACAATCTTTACCTCCTCAACTAGTTTTTCACTATCTCTAGTAAGTACTACGTCATCAACATAGACTAGAAGAAGAATAAAGTGACTTCCTACTATTTTTGTAAAAAGAATGTTGTCGTCCTTACTTTGCATATTTCCGTCATTAAGAAGTATATTAGTGAATTTGATATTCCACTAGCAAACAACTATTTTAAACCATAAATGACTTGACCAACTTACATATCTTCCCTGAACACCTCTTGTCTTCGGAGACCTTATATGTAAACATTTTCAAATATGTCACCATTCAAGAAGGCATTGTTGATGTCAAGATGGAACAAAGGAAGTCCTTCGTGTGCTACCATAAAAAAAATGTTTGGATGGTAACAATTTTAGCAACGATAGAGAAAGTATCTTTGTAGACAATTCTTCCCTTTGATTATAGCCTTAACAACCAAATGAGCTTTGTATTGCTCAATCTCATCATTAACCTTCAATTTTGTTTTATATATTCATGTACAACCTACCAGTTGAGACTAGGTGAAAATCAACAATTTGCCAAGTGTCATTTTCCTTAAAGACATCTAATTCCAACTACATAGCCTGAATTTACAAGGGATCCTTAGAAGCTTGAGTGTAGATTCTCATGGCACTAATAAACAATAAAGAAAGACTTTTAAATATCAGAAATGCATTATAGGAGGCAATATCTGAAATAGGATAGTTAACAACAAAACTGTCTGCTAGATGACCAAAATCAATGATATAGTCATCAAGCCAAACAAGTAGTTTAGTAGCATGCCGTTCACGAACTAAAACACTTATAAGAGTATAAAAAACTAGAGGTATAATAGGAGAATTCAAAGAAATGGGAGAATGTGTGACTAACGAATTAAAAATATGAAGAACATCAAAAGAATGTAGGAGAAGGAAGGAATCAAGAGTATCAATAGAAAATAGTATATGGAGGAAAGAAGTTGATGCCGTGGAAATCAACATTAACAAAAGAAAATATGTTCTAAAAAACACTCATAGCCCTATTGACTTTAAAATTGTTTCTCTTTAAGTCCAAATAATTTATATCCCTATTGAGTTAAAAAGAATAATAGAAACACACATGCATTAGCTATAACAGAAAGCTCGTAAGAATTGGAAAGTACAGGTAATCAATTTATAATCTGCACAATCACTTGGATGGTCTCCCTCCCAAACATGATAGGAACTAAAACTTTAATCAAAATTGTTCAAACAACCTCCAACAAGTGCTTTTGTTTCCTCTCTACAACCCATTTTGTTATGGATTATATATATAAGAGCTTTGATGGACAATTCCTCTTATAGCAAACAAGTTTTTACAAGCACTATTAAAAAACTCAAATCTCTTATCACTTTTTACAACTTTAATTTAGCACCTAGTTATCAACGTAAGCGGTAAATTGCTACAATACGGAGAAAACTTCTTTTTTATTATCTAAAAGATAAATCCATGTTGTTCTAGTAAATTCATCTACATTGGTCAAAAAATATTTTTTCCCATCATGAGTCATATGTTTATAAGGACCCATGCGTTAGACTCTAAAAGCTCAAATGGTTTAGAGCTTTGAGTAGAACAATTGAAAGGAAAATATAATTTATATTGTCTTGATAAAGAATAAACATGACACCAAAAAGTATTTTGTTTGTTATTGCACTTTTCAAGAGAAAAAATGAATTAAAATTTCTAAAGAGGTACATGCCCTAGTATTTGATGTAAAAATTGTACAAAAGACGTGTATTCTAATGATATTGCTTTTGTGTTTATTGAATTTGGTGAAATAATGTCACCTTTCCTGATCACTTGTGTCCTTAAGAGATTATACAATTCATCATGTTGCTTATTTATTAGGCTTACCTCTCCACTGAATTGTATGAGACAAAAAATTATAAATCGAGCTATTGACATTAGATTACAATTAAATTTTAGTATATACAATACATCATGCAATGCTTACCAAAATTTAGTATATAACAACCCTTGTGTATCACAAAAGATGTACTACCATAAGGAAGGGCAATATCAATTGTTTTGTAAAATATGTTGAACATCATGAAGCTAGTCTATTTGAGATGGCATATGATCACTAGCTCCTGCATCAATTGACCATTTAGTTGGTCTCTTAGTCTAAGAGTCCAAGATAGTACTTGCCATATTTGTAGAAGTCTCAATTGAAGTTGAGACTAAATCTTTATTGATTATCTTCAGAATCTAATGGTAGCCTTCTTTATAAGCATTTGCCTTTTTTTTTCTATGCCAAAGTAGCCACAACCATTACATGTTATATCACTTGATTTGTAGTTGTCATATTGGCATTACCTTGATTCCTATTCTGGAATTTAAGAGGATAACTAACCAAATTATAACACTGATTTCTCTTATGCCTAAGCGTGTGACATGTTCAAAAATGATATTATAGTCCTTTTTTTTATTTTGTTCCTCCAATTTGAGCTTTTGCACCAAGAAGAGCTATATGATCTAAGGAGTTAAAAGCTAAAATTGGACAACTTTGCCTAGGTTCTTCCTTAGTTAACATTGCATATGCCTAACTGATAGTGGGCTGATGAATCATTATCAATATTTGAGATCTAGAGTTTCTAAAAGGCATTCAATTCCATCAAGTACTTATGTAATCTTTGTTGGACAACATACTCGGAGTATACTTTATTCTAATCCATAACAGACAACTACAGAATCATGGTGGAGAGTTCTTTTGAAAGATAAGTCAATCAAATATAATATCTGAAAGTGATATAGATCCTTCACAAAGAATATACTTCATATTCAAAGTGAAAATTCTAGTCTCATTATTCTCCTGAAATATTTCTTTCAAATTTTTCCACACGCATCGAGCATCCTATGTATCTGCTATGTTATTGCTTAACCCCTTAGTCACAGTAAAATTTATTCATGACAACACAAGTGTGTTGCATCTTTCTTATTGTAAATGCAAAAACTATCAAATTGGTCCATTCTACAATTACCATTAAAAAAGCCATGTTTGTTCTTTGCAATTAGAGAATTATATAATGATTTGCTCCAAACAAGATAGTTACTAGAATCTATAAATTCACGAGTAGTCAAAATCATTCATGGGGAGTCAGATGTACTCAAGAACAATGGACTAGTATTATTAGTGGAAATCGTTGCATAAGAAGAAGAGTAAAAAACCATCAGATAATAAAGTAGGTAGCATATACAAAATTCCCAATTTCACAAGATCAAATTCAAATAAGAGCTATCAATAACTATCAAATCTATGATCAATAGAAATTTTGAATAATTTGACAAATCTTCTTGAATTGAATTGCTTCAAGAAACCTGGAAAGAAATTTCCTTTGATAAAATATGATCAAATGTTTGAACCTGACAACTTCAAATCATCGCTCCTTCCGTTGATCATGGCTAAGATACCATGATAAAAGTGTCGAGTCTCTCTCATTGAGAGTCCATAAACACATGGAGAAAGGCTATTAGATCAGGTATGACATCGTGCATAAGAGGAGGAGGAGGAGAAGAAGAAGAAGAAGAAGAAGAAGAAGAAGAAGAAGAAGAAGAAGAAGAAGAAGAAGAAGAAGAAGAAGAAGAAGAAGAAGAAGAAGAAGAAGAAGAAGAAGAAGAAGAAGAAGAAGAAGAAGAAGAAGAAGGACAATTTTTATTCAATTTGAATCAATCGATGAAGTGTGGTCGACGTCTCTTTATATATACTTAGTACACCTCCTTCCTTATGATGGTTATTGACTAACTATATGAAGCTATATTAGTAGCAAAGTAACAATGATGCATATACAATTTTGTTACAACATATTAATATAACCCGCTTCAATTACATCCCTTAATCTTCATAGGTATATTGTGCATAAGTATTGTTTATTTCTCATTCCAACTTGTTTAAAATGGCATCTTAAGTTAAAATACGTGATCTTTTATCTTGTGATATACTATAATTTTGGTTTTCTTAGGATACAAAATATACAAGATCTTTTTATATTGCATATATATTATGAGATTTGAGTAATTATATTTAGTAGTATACAATGATATGCCTTTTGTCAAGTCCTACTAAGATTTGTGTTGGATATAGATTTTAGAGTTTTTTTCTTGTCTCCCTAAACTATAAATTTTCTCTATAATCGATAAACTTTAATATTACCTATTCATCTCACAACTTTTTTTAAACATTTTTACTTTTAACCTCAAAGCACTAACAATATTTAGCATCTCAATTATATTCTATTTTATATTTATTAAATTATCCTTTTGTGATTAAATAATAAAATAGAAAAAATAAACATGTTTGCGGTTCAAAGGAAGGGGCAGAGGTTCCCCTCTTTCGAATAGGACAGCTGGTCGACTCATAAACTTTTTTTATTTTTTCCTATATCTTATCATTTAAGAGAATTTGATAAATATAAGATAATACAAAGGTTAGCAAGATTATAAATTCAAGATTAAATCAAAATACTTGAAAACTTTAAGAAAATAAATTGCTAACATACGATTTAAAAAGAGGAAAAAAATATGCAGAACTGCAAATTATGGCAACAACAAACTACACAATAATAAAAAATTAAAATATTAAATAATTTTAGTGAAATGCATGTATAAAGTGCAAAGCTTGGTGTTAGCAAAATATTAATTTATTTTTTTTCATTGACTAGCCCAATCTCAATCTTTTCCAAACATATAAAAAGTGCCTTCATTTTCTTATTATAATAATGAACATCTGTTTGTGACATATACATAAATTTAGATTCTTACTATTAAAAATAAATATTTTAAAATTCCGAATTCAACTTTTTGTGTATAAAAGTTTTTATTGAAAACCTCAATTGGAATGATTAAAAAATGAATTCAATTAGTAAGAGATAATAGTCTCATAAAAATTCAAGTCTCGTGTGTATGTTACACATTTTGTCTTTTCTCTTTTAAATCCTCGACTAAGAATAGTTAGTCATTGGGATTTTGGATGTTCAGAATCATCATATTTGAGTGAGAATAACTTTTTATATCTTCAAAATTATTAAAAAAAATTAATCGTATGTGTTCTCATTTTTAGAATCTCAAATTAAAAAGTAGGGAAAAAGAGTAAATTAATAGGAAACAAAATAAGCATTCTTCTCCATTCAATATAACATTATTCATATTCTTTTCATTCCACGAAAAATGGCCATAGATTTTTTTCTCAAATTTTGTTGGGAATTCTCCGAGAATTCAATTAAATAATTCAAATTAATATCTCACATAAAAAAAATAAATAACAAATTTATGTGGTAAAAAATCATAGGATAATCACAAAATATTTTTACTATATTAAAAATAAACTGCAATGTCTTTGAATTTTGACCAAAATCGAAATAATAATTCAATAAAACATCCTTTGAAAATATTAAAATAATCAGTAAAATGATATCATATGATTAATGTGAGTTTTGCCATCACAATATTATGCAACTTTTAAATATTTTCTCAATTTATTTTTTTTATTCTTTGCTTTGCAAGAAGATCTATTTTTTTCTTTATCAAAACTCTTCTATTCTTATATGGAAAGTCACCACGAAAAAGAATTCATCAAAATCTTCTCGGCTCCTATGCAACATCGCCAACTGAAGAGACCGAGAATATATGTCTTTTCCTTCTTTATATCCTTTTGTAGTTGTGCACTCGAAACAAGACCAAAACAAAGATGTCGTCTCCAAAGTCTTCAAGTTTTGGTCGCAACACAAGAGAGTGGAAGTCCTAAGGCAGCTATTTAGTTATCTTACCAAAACTTAGATAATAGCTTTCACTTGGGATCGTAGCTCATCATATTCTTTATCAACAATCATCATTTAATTTTGTACAAACTCGTCTAACATGTCATTCTACTTTTTCTAAATGTCTTTGAATCTCCATCTATTGGGAATATGGTGACAAGGGATCGATCAAGAATCAGAATAATAAATTAAAAAGTGAGAAAGAAAGATTGACATACAAATTTTTATGTGATAAAACCCTCTTGATCGATGTGAACAAGTAAAAACGTCCATGAGCAAAGAATGTCGTCATCCAAAAGTTTCACTATGAAGAAAAAAAGAGTACGTCATCAAAATAGTAATTGTAACTGCTCAAGCCCTCTGCAACCGTCATAGATTTTTTTTTCCAATTTTTTTCCTTTCACAATTTTGAGTATAATGTATAATCATTCAAGGCACAATATCAAATCTCCACGTTGACTTGAATTTTACATAATTAATATAAAAGAAAACTCATCATATCCTCCTTTGCCAAATGACCCGGATGGCCTAACTTATTCTTTGTGAGATGCCAACCCAACTTCGTGTAAGCTATTTTTCATGATGTTCGTCGGGTTGTCATGAGTGTTGATCTTCTGAACTTGAACATCCTCCTTTTGCACTACATTACGAACAAAATGAAACCTCACATCAAAACTAACCGCATGAGATAGACCAATACAAATCATAACATACATAATACTACCGACTATATTATACTATGAAACTTTTGACATATACCTTATGTCATCATCTGATTATGGGGAACATGAATAAATAGTCTGAAGTGTGCTGCAATAGGGGCGCTAGCTGGCTTTGCATCATGCATTCCAAAACATTCTAAGATTTTTTCAATATATTTTTATTGAGAGGGAAAAAGTATTCATGAGTGTCTATCTCGATTTCCATATCTAAAATTTTCTTAGCAGCTCGAAAATCCTTTATATCAAACTAAAAACTTAATTTAGCTTTCAAACTATCAATTTCAAATATATTTTTAACTATAATCAACATGTCATCAACATAAAACAACAAATAAATGAAAGTTTTGTTAGCGAATTTATGAAAATAAACACAGCTATCATACTTGCTTCGTATAAAACTAATGCTCAATATAAATGAGTCAAACATTTTATATCATTAACGATGAGATTTTTTAAGTCCATATAAGGATCTCTTAATATGACATACATGACATTCTTTACCTTCAACATGGAAATCTTCTAGTTTCTCTATATATATGTCCTATTTAAGATCATAATGTAGGAATATTGTCTTTACATCTAGCTGCTCAAGTTTAAAATTATGCGTAACAACAATAACAAGTAAAGTACGAATTCAAGTATATTTTACAATTATAAAGAACGCATCATGAAAATAAATTCTCTCTACCTGATTATAGCATTTTACAATCAACCTTACTGTGTACTTAGTGTCTTCATTACTAATTCTTCCTTCTTCTTAAATATCCATTTGTGACTAATATTTTTTTTTATTAATCAGTAGTTTCACAAGCTCTCAACTGTCATTCTTTTGTAAAGACTCCATTTTTTCTTGCATAGCTACTGCCCATCTGGTGTAGTCTGGAGCTCATAATAAACATCATTGTGTAGAAGAATTAGGAGATTCAATATTTTTAGCAACACTTAAAGCATAAGCTACTAAGTCTTCAAAACTCAATCTTTGTGATGTCTTTATTTCTCTCACGAGCCAACATATATTATTGCTAAGTTTCAAGAGATGCTTACTTCAGGAGCAACATCTCTATTTTAAACATATTTTTCTCGTCACAATAATTAATAAGTTTCAACTCCACCTTGTCCAAAACATTCTTTATTTTCTTTAACATCAATCATAGACAACAATTTTCTCGAGAGAAGCATAGATTATTCATCACAAGTAACATCTCTACTTAGAATATTTTTTTTAATTTTAGGGCACTATAATCTATAACATTTAACAATAGATTTATAATCAAGAGATATACACTTCCTAACTTTATGTTTAAATTTTCCATCATTTACACATGCATATAAAGAGCGGTCAAAAACTCTTAAATGTGAATAATTAGGAGGGCTATCTGACCATACTTCTTTAGAAAGTTTCAAATTCAATTATTAATGGGGGATCAATTGACTAAATGACATGTCAAATTGATAGCTTATGCCCAAAATTATTTTCCTAGCCTTGTATTTGTAACATACATCAAGCTCTTTCAAGTAATTCTGTCATCCTTTCTACAACGTCATTTTCTTGTGGAGTCTTTATAATTGTGCGATGTCTTACAACATACCTTCTTTCTCATAAAAGTCATTAAATTTTGAACCACAAAACTCGAGTCCATTATTTGTTCTCAATCGCTTAAAATCTTTTTGAGTTTACTTTTCTAACAAAGTCTTCCATAGTTTAAATGTCTCAAAATGTCATTTTTATATTACGTGAAGTAGATCAAAATTTTCTAAAGAAGTCATCAATACATGTAAGTAAATATCTTCTACATCCCTTTGTAGTAACTTGAGAAAGACCTCATAAATCTGAATGAATGTAATCTAGAGTTTTCTTCATTATATGAATTGTCGAATTGAAATTCACTCTCCTTTGCTTCCCAAAAATATAATGTTCGCATGATTCAGATTTTTCAACTTTTGATCCTAGAAGAAGACATCTGTTGCTTAGAACTTACATGTCTTTCTCACATATATGAACCAAAGTCATGTGCTATAATTTTGTAGAATCTTCTTTTAAAATGGATGATGAAACTATTATTGAACTGTTATATTTGAACTGAGAAGAACATACAAACTGACAAATTTAAACCTTTCATCAACACAAGAGCATCCCGAGAAATTTTTATTCCATTGGACCCTATAACAATTTTGCAACCATTTGAGTCCGGAACACGAAGAGAAATGAGATTCTTTTTCAAATCAGCAACAAGTTTGACATCTGTTATGGTTCTAACAACTCCATCGTACATCTTAATCTAAATAGACTCAATATCAATAGTCTTACAAGTTGCATTGTTTCTCATAATTCACCTTCAATCGATTTGTATGTGGAGAACTAATCTTTATTATGACACATATGGTATAAACATGCAGAATTGAGAATCCATTCATTTAAAGATATGAATTTATTAGTTGTAATCACAATCAAAACATCTTCATTTTCACTTTCTATTACACTAGCATCTGCTACATCTGTTTTCGCTTCTTATCGCTCTAATTTAACTTTTTATTTTTGTTTTATAATTTGTAGCACTATGTCTTGATATGACCCTTCTTTTTATAGTAATTGAAGCATTTATCTCTATGCTTTGATTTAGATCTGGATTCATCTTGATTCAGATTCCTTGCTTGATGTTTGTCTTTTGCGATCAAACTCGAGACATGCTCATTTGATTTGTTGTCGAATCCTAATTCATTATCTAGTTTTTCTTACTCAATAGTTTGCTTTTCACATCATCAAAAGTAATTTTGTCCCTACCGTAGATCATAGTTTCTTTAAAAAATTTATATAAAGACGACAAAGAGCATAAAAGTAATAACACCTAATCTTCATAATCAACTTTAGCATTTATATTTTTTAAATCGTTGATAAGGGTAACAAACTCGCTTATATGACATGATTGATGTACCTTTTACTAGACGAAAGTTGTATAGCTACGACTCAATGCAAGTTGGTTCGCTAGGACTTTGGTCAACTACAAAGATTCCAACTTTAACCATAGATCTATCGATGTCTTCTTTGCGAGGACTTCTTGAAGGACATCATTCATCAAGCATATCTGGATCACGGATATGACTTTCTCATCAAGTTCCTCCCAATCGGACGTCTCCGTAATATCGAGTTTCTTTCCTGATAGCATCTTCTTCAATCCATTCTAAACAAGGATGGCAAGCATCCGAACTTGACACATATTGAAATTTGTGCTACCATTGAACTTCTCGATGTTGAACTTCGTTGTAGTCATCATTAGAAGATTCCAAAAAATCTCGAGCTCTGATACAAATTTTGTGACGACCTGGACCGACATAGTCGACCGTTAGCCATCACGAGGGGTAAAATAGACATAACACTATATCATGTTAAAATAATTGAACGTTGCAGAAACATGATAAGGAGAAATATTCTAACTCTTGAATTTGCCAAAAATTTCGGCAGCATCTCGACGTAAAATGGATAAGTGGCAAAATGCCCATGTATACAACAGTTTATATAACTGAATATAAACATAAAAGGGAATAACTATCCATCAAATGAAATGTCTGTGATCACAGGAGCACGATGGCTCAGCAACAATATACGAATACGAGGAACACTGGTCCTCGGGAATTCACAAGAGGGATATAATCAAAATCTCAATCCCAATGGCCAAAACGGATGAATAATAAGAGATAAA
>LTAE01004177.1:18623-33654 GCA_001647135.1 Pontederia paniculata | reverse complement strand
GACCGTTTTGTACTGAAAACGGCCCGAGTTGAGCATTGATTTCTGAAAACCTCGGTTATTTATTGTATACTCCGAATTCTACGTAAGAGAATATTTGGGTAGTTTCTGACTCATAGATAAAATATAATGAATAATATACTAAAATGATAAATAAACCTATACTAAATGTCTAAAAATGACATGAAATAGATGCGTGCAACATGTATATTTTTGCTCGCATCAGACGTAGGCCAAGAGTTCGACTGAAACTCGTCAACAAATCTACTGTGTTTATTTTCTTCTGTGCTTCTGATTTTACTTGTAATTATTTTGTGATTATTTTAAAACATCATTTAGAATAAAAGATTTTAATAAACTAATTCACCTCACCCCTATTGGCATCTAGTTCCTAGAGAATTAACTTTAAAATATATTTAATCATAAATTTGGAATATGATTAAAAATATATTTTTGAATGTAAAATATTTTCAATCACACATTTCACATTCAAAATATCTCTTTAATTTAAAAAATCTTATTGTACATCACTAAAAAAATAGTAAAAAATTAAAAAATCAAATATGTTAGTTTTTTTTAATCGTATATTTTATATTATATGATATGATGTAATTTATTTAAAGTAATGTACATATCTATTAATTTTTTTACATATATCCTAGTTAAGTAAAGACACCTTTATTAAATAAAAGTGTATTTTATTTAAGTTAGGTACATTGCGCCGGTTGAATAATTAAATTTGAGATATATGACTCAAAGAAAAAAGAATAAAAAAATATATACTTTAAATACATTATTTTCTTAATCACTATTTTATATCGATACAAGACTCGATATACTTTACGTATATTTTCATTATTTTTTATATATATACGTCATCCAGGGGCGGCGGCAGGTGTTAACCAATACATATTGCTAGTCTCAGTTCCTTTCACATTTGTTCATATGTTCTAGTGATAGGCGAAGCTTTGATTTCTACACTTGCTGGGATTTGAATCCGACTGCTTGCCATATTTATTTTTGATGTTGACCTGATTTTTTTTGTTTTAACTTTTATACTCATTTAACCAAATTTATTTTTCATTTTTGTTTTAACTTTATATCCGGATGACTCTAACCAAACTTATTTTTTCTTAAAATAGTAATAAATTTTATTTTTCTTATATTAATTTTCTTTCCTATTATAATATCTTAATTTGTTTAGAATCTTTTAAACTTGCCTTTGTTTATGATTTTAATATTGTATCATCATCCATATATAATTAGTATGTATTAATTTTTTTCTTACTTTAATTTTCTTTCATAATGTGTTATATCAATTTCTAAAAATTATATATAATATCTTGCGCTTAATTATTTCATAATATTGATAATTTGTTTTTGTATTTTTCTTTCTCTTCAATTCAATTCATCAATATTTTTCAATAATGTAATAAATTTTATTACTTTCTCTACATTTTTATTTTAATTATTTTAGTTATTACTTTCACAAAAGTTGTATATATTTCAGTTATTATGAAATCATTGTTCACATTATTTATTTTATATTTTAATACATTATTTATATTCCTATATTTATTTTGATTAATTGTTTAACCAATTTTATCCGATATGTTTGATATATTTATATAATATCACGCATTATGTATTTTAATAATTAAGTTTGAATACTAATATATTTTTTAACATTAATAATATTTTTTATTTTTTTATAAATTTTAATATATGAGTGGACCCACTAAAAATAATTCTGCTCTTGTCTGCATCGGGTATAGTGTAAACCTACCTCTATATTTAAACATGATATATAGTATAAATATTAAAAAGTGTTATTATATAATAAAATATTAAATGTATACTGCTGCACTTTTGATCGGATGTTGAAATCCTATTTGGATGCGGAGGCCATGTCACTTTGGATTAATTTTCTTTTCTTTTTTCTTTTTTTGGATAGAAGCACAAAAATTAATTGTTTTCCAACTTGCCAAAATTCCAACTTCAATTCTCTTCCATATGTTCTCGTTGCTTGCCAGTCGCAACCACTATTCAACACTTGTATTTATACATCATCTGGCTCTTGCGACTTGGAACGACAAGTGTTTGGTGCATTAATAACAGCGGCGATGCCTTCTTCCACGGCTGCAACTCGTCTGCTGCAGCACGGAAGCGGAAAAGAAGAGAGAGAAACTGGAGGATGGTGGGCGAGAGTGATCGATGTGGAGGAGGCCAGAGCACAGCTGCTGTTGGCCTTCCCCATGATACTGACTAACATGTCCATCTACGGCATCTTCGTCGTCTCCGTCATGTTCGCCGGCCACCTCGGCGACCTCGAGCTCGCGGGCGCCACCCTCGGCAACTCCTGGAGCACTGTCTCCGGCATCTCCCTCCTGGTAGTATATTTATGCCCTTAATTAATTAATTTTCTCGTGTATATAATGTTTCCTATGCAGGCCCACCAATGTATATAATATGTATAATTAATGTAATGGCAACATATAGTTGACAAGTTGTCCTTTTTTAATCAAAAGATATATATATTATAACATGAGGATTATCAAACATTCTAGATTTATAATGTGATGGCATGACAGATATACCTGTCTGCATTGATGGTTTAGAAACAAAACACACGCACCAATGGAGGAAAGAAACAGAGGAGAGAAGTCACAAAATAGGGTAGAAGATGAACTCAACGTGAGAACATGATATTATTGATATGGAGAGTTTCTTTTATAGGGGAGGAGTTTAACATTGACTAGAAGAAAAGAAACTAATTGACTACCCTAATCCAACTAAACTTCCATACTAATACAATTCAACTTCGTGCAGGATTAAAATTCCAACGTACTCCCCCTTAATCTTGACATTACTTCAAAATTAGAGAGGATCTTGCTGTCCTGGTCAGTCCTTAATAGTTGCAGCAATCAGTAAGATTGACTCTTCTTCTTCCACATATGTAAGATTTGCTTTTTCGGTGGGTAATTTGCTCCTGCACTCAGACGCATAATGCCCATCTTGCTGCATCTGTAGCATTTGATGTGACTCTTGTCGCGTCCACCTTTGCTTGAGCCATCCTCGTTGTCTTTGTTCGGAGATCTGCCACGCCGGCCTCTCCAATGGTTTCTGTCATGTCCCCGTCCATCTTGACCGCGACTATTGCCCGCGCTAGGATTTGAGGATTCGTCCTTCTCCTTGGATGACTCACCGCCACCATTTTTATTTCGTGTCTGCCATTCAGCCTCAGTTAGTAGAAGTTGTCCACTTACATTGCTAGCGGGTGCATGCTGACGTGGGCGCTCCTCCCACATCTTCAATCGCCCGATTGCTTCTTCAAATGGCATGGTATTGAGATCGCATAATTGTTCAATACCCGCGATGACAGGAACGAACCTGTCTGGCACGTTGTTGAGTAACTTCTTTACGAGAGTTGTGTCGTCCAATGTCGATCCCAGATTGATATATCTTGCTAACATACCGGCTAGCTTCTCGGCGTACTCGTCCAGTGTCTCTCCCTCCTTCATCCGCAGCGCGTCAAAATCACTCTTCAGATTTGATACGCGTGCCGTCTTGAGCGGTCTGCTCCGACAAACCGCGTCTTGAGGCTGTCCCAGAGCTCCTTAGCCGTCTTCTTATTGGCTACCTGCAGAAGGATATCCTCCGAGAGAATTTGGAGTAGATACGCCCATGATAGTTCCTTCCTCCGGCTCTATCACATCCCAGGCGCCCTGGGAATCCAGCAAGGCCTCTACCTTGATTGCCCATGTGGTGTAGTTGGTAGTAGTCAGCTGCGGGTAATGGAACGACACTCCGCCGCCATCTTTACCTCCCGCGATATAGGGAACCATCGACATGGCTCTTGCGCATTGCTCTTTCGTCCGAGAAGTTTGTTCTCTTTGCTCTTCGGCTGGAGGGAAAAAAATACTTCGGTCCTTCGAGTATTTCTTTGGGCGTCCTCTTACTAAGGTCACACCCCCTCGCCTTGGCGCTCTGCAGGGTCCTTTGATGCTCCTCCCTCTAGAGCTGGATTAGATCGGCCTTGGTGTCTGCTTACTGCGAGCCACCGTCTTGCTGCCCTCCTGACGTGTGCGCTGTCTACGCACTCTGCGTAGTCCTCATCATCCACTGGTCGATTGTCGACAACACCGTCGATGAACTCGGCCACCAACTGGTAGGCCTCCTGACTAGTGTCGCGTGCAGCAATGTCGATCTGAACGGAGTACCGTGTCAGTCCTTCGACATAGGCACTAGTTCTGACCTGCAGCACCGTGTCAATCCTCCGACACGGGTATAGCCTCCGTCTTGCCGCACCATGTCAGTCCTTCGACACGATGACTGCCTCAGACCTTGAGGGTGTCCTTCTCCCTCCTTCATCTCTACTGTTTCTTGAGCGCACTTGCCGGCATCGAGCGGGCGTGTGCCTCAAGCTGTAGTGTCATGTCGTTGATGCGTAGTTGTTCTATAGGGCTGCGTCCTATGAATGTGGGGAGCACGCGTTCTCCTCCACCTCCTGTTGTGTGCTTCAGTTACCGTCCTTTGCGGCCTCACCTGGTTATCTAGGAGGTCTCCCTCGAGCGTGCCTTCAGCATTTTCTGTGAAGGGCGGATCGTGCAGACCAGTGGGTGCTATGATGGTGATGAATGTTTCCTCCTCCCGGAAACAAGAAGAGCCCTCCCCCTGAGGTACTCAGACTTGTAGGCGATGCGGTTGTCAAACAAGGATCAGACGTTCGCCATCTGTGGTGATAGCATCTCCTCGGCCTAATCTCTTCGATTCGCCGTCCCCCGTGATCTCCTAGGCCTCTCCAAACTTCTGCGAGGCAGTTCTAACAGGAGACGCTAGGCGACTGCTCTGATGGTTCTATGTAGGCGAGGTCTTCTTCTCTATCCCCGTGTACTGCTTTAGAGCCACCTTGTCGTTCAGATCTTCTTCTCTTCTTCGTTGCTCACTGCCGCTTCACATCGAGGGCTGCCAAGGAGACCGTCGCTAGAGATCCCTCTTGCCTCAGGCCTGGTGCAATTTTAAAACCAAGACTCTGCACATAGACAATTAGACACCAACACATATAACGTTTCAAAGGAGCCCTATTCCTGTTTAATTCGCCACTGAACCCCTGCAGCCAGAGTGCTTTCGGCGATTCCGTGGCTGGGCATGCGGGCTCTCCAAGATCGGAACTCTACTCTGATCCGCTTCAATAGGACCAGACCATCGCTAGTTGAGATCTTGGTTGGGCGGCGTCCATGCAGAGGGTTACACGTGCATGAGGTCCTTTGTTGTCGGTGATTCTGGATACCTCACGTTCCCCCCACGTCACTGCCTTGAACGTCTCCACACACGTCTCCCTGCCTGTGATCTGTCCGCGTGTAACAGCTCCCGGAGAATCTGGCGGTGGAGTGCAGGCAACTGCTGGTCCGGCAGCTCTACGTGCGCTTGATAAGGAGGTAGGAAAAGAAAACCTCCATTGTTGTCTTCTACCAAGATCAGAACAGGCTCTGATACCAGATGATGGTTTAGAAACAAAACACACTCACCAATGGAGGAAAGAAACAGAGGAGAGAAGTCACAAAACAAGGCAGAAGATGAACTCAATGTGAGAACATGATATTATTGATTTGCAGAGCTTCTTTTATAGGGGAGGAGTTTAACATTGACTAGAAGAAAAGAAACTAATTGACTACCCTAATCCAACTAAACTTCCATCCTAATACAATTCAACTTCGTGCAGGATTAAAATTCCAACATGCATTATATTATTTGTCGACGAATGAGGATTGCATATAGAATTAATCAACGACGATTACATATGAAACTATTTTTGAGATTAAATTTTCTCTTTATATATAACATCTTAAATCATAAACTTTGGAAAATCTCTAATAATCGAGACAATTCTAACAATCGATAATCTCTTGAATCTTAATCCAATAACAAATCTATATGCCCCTTTATTAAATAAAGCCTCTTGAATAATGGAGGCGATAAAGCCTCCTGTTCCATATAGGGTCTTGTTGCCCAATCAGTGAGCCTAAAGAAAATTGCAAGGTTCTCGGGAGGATCTCCTGTAGGGGCTCAGGAGCAGAGGCCTATGAGGTTTATGTTTTCTATTTTGTATTAATTTTTTTATATAAACTCTCTAAGATTTGAGTTATTTTATATCTTATATTATCTATTATTTGCTTCTTTATCAAAAAGAGAACTTTGCCGCTTCCCAAAATGCAGTTTAATTAAGAGTGAACCTCGTTATATTCATATAAGAGGAATTCTAGTCAAACTCTAAAAAACATGTGACTAGAATTCCTCATATAAATATTCTACCAATAAATTCAGATAAGTGTGACCTTCATTGCTAGCTCGTTCGTAAATTTAGATCGCCAGACCTCCTCGCCCATATATTCCGATTGGCATGGTCAGCCTTGAGCACATGTAGATTCGGATAAGCGAAACATGTTTATCCTGCTCTCAAAGTTGGTTAAACGCGACACACTTGATCTGTTTGTCCATTGATAAATATGGTCATAGTATGTTTTGCTTAGCATAGATTTGAATTGGCATAGCCTATCTGGTCTACTTGCTGATTTTAACCGCTTCGCCCATTCACAAATTTAAATGGGCTTGGCTTGTATGCTCTTCCCATAGCTTTAGATGAACGTGGCGTAATTGGCATGTCCATAGAGTCAAATGAGCATAGTTAGCTTGCATATTCATATTGAAATGACTTCTACATACATTTAGATGGACAGTGCTAGCCTAGCCGTAGATTCATATGGTGCAGCCCATCCACAAGTACAGATGAGTGTAGCCTGCTTGATCCTTTTTGCGGATTCAAATGGAAGTGACTCACTTCAAATGATAGTGGACTGCCCGACATGCCCACAAATTCAAATGAGCGCGTCCAACCTACAGATTCATATGAGCAAGGTTCGCCCGCAAATTCATATGGACGCGGTCTGCCCGAAGCATGTAGGTTTCAGATGGATGCGACCCGTCTGGCCCATCAAGAGATTCATACTGCCCGACACGTCCTAATGCCACCTTCCTCCTCCTAGAAATAAAATTTTATTAAGAGTTGGGGAATAACATACATAATACCATAATACTCCTGAGCCCCCATAGAGAGGGTCGTCATGGATTCCAAACCCTCCCTCGGGGCTCGTCAACAGATGGGCGACGCAAGCTGCCATAGATGGTGGATTACAAATGGAATTAACCCTTGTGGATCAGAGATGCGGATCATTGGGGATTACAAATGGGAAAACATTTGAGATTACAACTTCCTCTTATTTATGGCCTCTTAAATTCTAGACTCCAACATCAATTGAAAAAGTTCAAATCCTAAAGATAACATAATCCTAACTAAATAGAGAATAGAGTCCAAAGTAAATAGTGTCTAAATCTCACTCCAAATGTAAATTCTATTGAAATCTACACTCATACCAAGTATCACTAGTACCATAATCATACTCATGCAACATAACGAACTCTTATGTTTGATGCTTTGGATACTCATTGTGTACTCTTTTTTTTTTTTTGCTCCTATTGCTCCAAATGTAAATGCTTTTTTTTGGTTTATTATGTACTCTTTCTCTTCTTTAGGCTGATCAAAAGAGTTTTACTATGTAACTTTTTTGGTTTCAATATTTACGTTCTATCTTTTCTTTGTTGTTCTATTTACATGTCGAGTTCTCACCCTTCTATTCGCAATATGTTTAATTGAATTTCATTATTTTGTATATCTTGTACAGAAGGATCATACTAATATTCTAACTTCTAAGACAAACAATTATATTAGAGAATGGTAAAAACTTAACTATGCAATGATCCCTTATATATGGTTTGCTATAAAACTCGTGGTAGATTTTCTGATCAGAGGTATAGCATCCATCTTCACCGAACATTTAGTGTTTTTAATGTACAGTCATTTGTTGGGCTATAAATTACATGGTCCATCCTGTCTTGCATGTTGAAACTTATTGTTATCAACAGTCGTTAGGCTTCATGTTGTCTTTGCAAGTAAGGAAATCGGAAACTAATAGAAAGAAAAGAACAAGAATTAGGAAGATCCAAAAGAACAGTAGAGAACTTTGAACAAGAATATGGAAATACAGAAGAACAGAGGATAACTTTGAACAAAAATAGGAAGATATGTGTCGGTTTTCAATTGACTGGGGTAAGATAAAGGTCACTTGATCTGTATCTGAATGGAGAAAACGATTATGTCCCTTACTTATGCCACAATTTTAGTTATGATGTCTTTTTGTGATCAGTCATAATCAAAATAGTTTCTTATAAACTGTGAGATATCTACATGAAATGTTTTGTTCTTCTAATAATCAATTTTGAAGCATAGACCATGTCCAGCAAATATAAATTTTAATCTTAAAATGATCCGTCGTTTGTGGAAAAATATGGAGTAAGATCTTGTGATATTAGTTGCATAGGCACAACTGAGTCATAAATAGTCACAAAGTTTGAAGCGTCTGCTTGCATTCAGAGTATATACATGAGCTTTTGCAGAATATACTGATTGCCAATGAAAATTTCACTTGTCAAATTAATAAACTTTTATAGAAATTATTCTGTTAAATTTAGTGTTCCATTTTGATACATCCAAAACTTTTAAAAAGAAAGATAAAATGAAGTAGAAAATATTTGTTTGAGATATATGTACGTTGTTTTCTTTACTCTGCTACATCAAATTGTACTAGCAGGAACATACTTGCAGCTTGTTTGTTGTCTTTTCTAAATAGGCACTAGAAATGCATTAAAAGTATCGCTGCCTCATGTCACTTAAGAATTTGCAGCATGTGTTCAGTTTATTTCACATTGTTTAGATTTTAACTTATGCTGCTTACTTCTTTCCTCAGGTTGGATTGTCCGGATCACTTGAGACACTTTGTGGTCAAGCATACGGTGCAAAATCATACAGGATGACAGGAGTATACTTACAGTCGTCATTGATAATATCTACATTCTTTTCAGTTATAATTTCCATCATGTGGTACCATTCAGAAGCTATTTTAGTCTGGCTTCATCAGGAACCAGAAGTATCCAGATTTGCAGCCGTCTACCTCATATATTTGGTTCCTGGACTGTTTGCTTATGGTGCTCAGCAATGCCTTGTGAGGTTTCTGCAAACGCAATCCATAGTCGGGCCTCTGATGGTGTGCTCAGTTGTTCCACTAGTTATGCACCTGGGAATGACATACTTGATGGTTCATGTCCTGGGCCTTGGCTTCAAAGGAGCACCAATTTCTGCTTCTGTAACAATGTGGATAGGCTTTCTTATGTTAGTGTTCTATGTCAAATACTCTGAAAAGTTCAAGTATACATGGCAAGGGTTCTCAATGGACTCACTAAAGCAATTGATTCCTAGCATGAAATTGGCTCTTCCTTCAGCTGTAATGGTCTGGTTAGCAACTTTTACTTTCTATCAGATATTTTAGACACTTGTTATCAATGCTATCTTGCTCTTAGATATTTTCATTGGTGATGATGATAATATTGCTCATGTTCAGTCTTGAGTTTTGTGCCTTTGAGATTCTAGTTCTACTTGCTGGACTGCTGCCGAGATCGGAGTTCAGTACTTCATTGATTGCAATGTGGTATGATCCGATAGCCTTTCAAGTCTCATTTCTCGGCATTTAAATCAAAATTCAAAACTCCTGCATCAACTGAAGTTTCCATATATCACATTAAACAGTGTCAACACAGAAGCAATTGCATATTATATCACTTTTGGGCTCAGCGCAGTTGTCAGGTAAACTAGAATATGTTGTCACATCTGTAAAAATAAATAGTTCTTTGTTCTGACCTCTACTTGGATGAAACTTTCTTAATAGCACACGTGTGTCGAATGAAATCGGCGCTGGAAATATCAAAAAGGCCAAGACCGCAGTCTCTGTAACGCTGAGGCTTTCAGTTTTTCTTGCTTTGGCAATCGTTCTTTTGTTAGCTTTTGGTCACAAGATATGGGCTAATCTTTATAGTAGTAGTTATGACATCATCCAAGGGTTTGCTTACATGACTCCCTTGCTCATGGTGTGCTTATTGCTAGACTCAGCACAAGGAGTTCTATCAGGTAATTTATCTAGTAGATAACTTTTGTATTTTGTGATAATAAACCTGACCTTTCTAATCTGCTTGGAATCAACTGAACCGCAGGAGTTTCCAGGGGCTGTGGATGGCAGCACTTGGCAGCATTAACTAATTTGGTAGCATTTTATGCAATTGGCATGCCATTGTCTGTTCTTTTTGGGTTTAAATTAACACTTCAGGATAAGGTACCCAATCTTCTCCCTTTTGGTATCACAGAAAAAAATCTACATATTAATTATTCAACTGCTGTGATGTTCTGCATCCTCTAAGAATACCTCATGATAAATCAAATATGTCGGCGGCTACTACCTCTCTTTTGGATACCTCCTGATTTATCAGATATCTTGTTTGAGCTTCCAAAAACGTATAAACATCAATATTTCAACTGATTGACTACGGTTAGGGAACTTCATTTCTAAACACTAAGTTAGTAGTGTTTTCTTTTAAAAAATAAACTTATTATATAAAACAAAAAAATCACATAGACTTTAGGTTCGTATGAATTTTATACTAGAATCTAAAAGCTTATGTTATATATAATTTCATGCTGATTTAATTTAGTTCACTAGCCTAAAGTCTTAAACCCTCAAGAGTTTGACAAATTTGTTGGAGTGCATTCCTTGACTGGTAGTTGGCACTAGTCCTTATCATTTAACTAAATTAGAGGGGAATGCATGTATAGTGGAAGCTATATTTATAGCATAAATGTCAGCAAAGGACATGACATAAATGTCGTATTTAATGATGATGTATAATACATATGAATTATCACCTCGTTGTAATAAGATCTCAAATATGTGTTACATTCTTGTGGACAGGGACTCTGGCTGGGTTTAATCTGTGGCCTGTTTTGTCAAGCTTGCACCCTTCTTATGATCACTCTTCGGAGAAAATGGGAAAAAGTGGACCTATCAGTGTAGGATGGGCAGAGCTATCTGAGAGTTTACAGAGCATCAGAGTAGCCACAAGAATTAATTGGTCCATATTCCAAAGACAAAGAAATAGGAACACTGAATAAAACATTCAAGAAAGAGACAACAAGATGCCATGGAGGAATATGATTGCGTTGTCTCTGGAATGATCAACTCGTTATGGACTCAGGTTGAGTTTTAAGCAAAAAGATTATTTCCACTTTTATAGCCAAGTTTGAGAGTTAATATATGTTCATGTGTACTCTTTGCATTGAAATTGGAAGAATAGAGAACGAGCTCCTAGTCCAACAGGAGTCGGTTCATATGGAAAACAGTCCTACTTTTGTTAAATTGAGATTTTAAATTTTGTTGGGGAATATAACGGCGAGGAAACAATGAATTAAAAGCGAAAAAGAAAAATTGACGTGATAAAATATTCTTGACCAGTGTAAGCAAGAGAATAACATCAAAAATGTTGATAAAGAATTTTTACTAAAGTATATCATAAAAAGATCATAATTCATATTTATAAAGATTCATATCAAGCCTGAAATTTGGATTGTTCCTACATATTAGTATTTCTTACTACTATAAAACTGAGGCCTCCGCTTCCTCCAAACCCTCTTTCCTCCATCCCCAACTTTTCATCAGTGAATGCCGGAAATGGATCATTAGCTTTCGTACACCCATGCCAAAATCCCCCATCAACCCCTAAGAAACCCTACTTGGTCAAGCATTGTCAGGGGAAGCCGATCCTCATCAACTTTGCAAATCTCCCCAAATCAACTACCTAGCCTTCGATCAAGAAGAAGTCTCCATCCCAGAAACAGAGGTTGCAAACAGAAGCGAAGAGTTAAGGAGATGCCTCATGTGTCATTTCTTTGGTGTAGCGGAAGAGCTTCATGGTCTATGGAACTTGAAGCAAGATCTGCGAATTGTAGAAATGGGTAACTTTATCTCATGTTATATTTCGATAATCCAGTGGAAAGACTGCAGGTACTCATAGGGAGCCCTTGGAGTCTTCATGGTCATATGTTGGCTGTCGCACATAAAACCCTTTTTTAGGCCAATGGAGGACCAGATCTCTATTACGCCAGTGTGGATGCAACTGCAAGGATTATGTTCGAACTCGCAAATCCTAATTCAATTTCAAGAATAGCGTCTCACTTTGGTAAGCTCCTACACATTGATGATCAATCTACAGTCGGAGCATAGCGTGGAACAATACGTGTATGTATTGAGTTAGATATGTCAAAGCCGATCAAACAAGGAATCTGGGTGAACACGCGAGATGGTAATCATTTCTTTCAGCAAGTAACTTACGAAAACCTCCCTATTTTTTGTTTTAGATGTCGAATTGCAGGTCACCGGTTCGAAAGTGCCCCAAAATATCATAGAAAAGGAATCAGACGGAAACAAAGTCAAATGATGCCCCTGGAAAAGTATTGTTGTACGGCCCGTGGCTTCGATCCTTTCTAGGCCGACGACATCCTCTGACAGAGAAGGGCAGGAAAAAGAGGTTCATTCAACGGCCAACGTTAATCACGAGGCCAAAATGAAGGGCTAGGATCAAAGGCATATGCAGTTGAAGACAGCTGGTGCGCAACATCAGAACCCGAGCTCGGTATCAAGCACTTTCGACAGCATAGATCAAGCCTTCATATCAGGACCCCAGGAGATGGTGACACCTGTAGTTTTGGAATCACAAAGCCCAGGTCGCACATTCGTGACGAGGGAAAATACTCCTTTAGAGGGTGCCTTGCGCCGCCCTCCGTCATCTTATACTCCTCAGTCAATTTTTTCCTTTGCTACCCAAACCTAAAATGTCTCTTGTCTCAGTTCCTCCATATAGAGCTGCATCACAAACACCATCGCACCTTCCCGGCCCCTTGCAAATGCAGCTCGATTCCCATAGTGCGGCTCCAGCCTTAACAAGTCTACAGCGTGAAGGCATCGTGAAAGGGAGCATCCCTCAGGAAAGAGCAAGTGTAAGACAAGGCGAGAATCATGGAGACTTCATCGAGCGAGTGACCAACAAGCTGATAGAGGTAGAAGAGGCGCTGGAGAACAAGAATAGCTCGTCTAGAGAGGGACTCTTAGAAGATGAAGAGAAGGACCCAGACCTGGCCCCGAAAACAAGGACGGAGCGGAAAGAGAAGGAGCAAGGAAGAAGAATACAAGCATCCTTGCCCCAATCCTAAAACGAAACAAGAAAAAGGCTAATCAGCCGCGAAGTAAGCATCTAAACTTACAGGACATAACACCAATCTCATAGGAGTTGTTGGATATGCATGCGGAGACATCCTGGCCGTAGGTTGACAAATGAAGATGGTAATGTGGAACTGCAGAGGGGCGTGTCGTGCTAAGGCCAGGGAGCGCCTCTCGGAGATCAAAAGACAATAGCAATCTGACATTCTAATATTGGTAGAAACGCACATGACATCATAAGTCTCAAAAGAGATAATACGGCGCTTGGGATCTGATTGGAGGGGCATTATCCAAGAGGGCACAGGGGCAGCAGGAGGTATTATACTTGCTTGGAGAGGACAAAACATACAGGTAACATCCATCCAACGTGACCCCAATTCATTCATGTTGTGGTTTCATGTGGGAACTTCTTCTTTCTGCTCACTTTATCTATGCGAGTGTCAATCCGGTGGTAAGGAACCATTTATGGCAAAAGCTTATGAACAGACAAAAATATGACCTCCCTTGGGCCATAACTGGGGATTTTAACTCAATACTAGAACCTCAAGAAAAAAAGGGAGGGGCTCCGTTCAGGATTACCAAGTCGATAACAGCTCTTAAAAATTTCATAAATCATCAAGGCCTAATAGACATCCCACAAGTAGGTCATCACTATACATGGTGTAACAACCGGGGGGTCTAGATCGAATACATTGTAAACTTAACCGATTGTTTGCAAATCACCTCTGGGCAAGCAAATTCAGTAGGATGACCTTACAAACCTTAATTAGAAGTGTGTCAGACCACTCCCCTCTCTTTCTAGACACTGACTCCATTGCTAAAAGACCCAAGACTTTTAAATACGAACACTTCTGGCTTGAATATCCGGAAGCCAGAGAAATCATGAGAAGGGTTTGGGATAACACAAATCTTAGAAGAAATCTGGATCTTACATTAAAAAGCATAAAAGACCAAACAATGGCATGGAACAAAAAGGAACAAGGCAAATTAGAAACAAATGTCACAAGAGTTAGGAATGACATAGCACAGTTGGAATTGAAAGATGAACTCACGAGCCTCTCAGACAGAGATCTAGGAAGGCTTATGGTCCTATATAAAAGTCATGCAGCCTTACTTAGATAGATAAGCATAAAAATGGTGGAGTAAGGCGAGAGTTAATTGGATCCAATGGGGAGATAAGAATACCAGATTTTTTCATTTAACTATAATGATTAGACACAGGAAAAAATTGATAACTAGCTTGGAAAATGACCAAGGAGAAATAATTACACATGAAAAAGAGATTAGGGAATCATTCACAAAACATTACAAAGACCTCTGGAAAATAGATACACAAAATAACTTTAGCTCCGAAAAATGGCCTGCCTTGCCCACACTCAACCCCTCATGGCATGTAGGATCTGGATGGCACCAAGAGGGGAGGGGTGAATTGGTGTATAAAAACTTTTACTACTTTTGTTATCCTAGATTAGTTGAATTATATTTAGCGGAAGCATATAATTTCAAAGGCAAGTAGATAGAGAGAGAGAGAGATCAGAGAAAAACACACAAACACGCAAACACAAGGTTTGTTGTCGAGGTTCGGCCGAACTCCTGGCCTATGTTCCCGCTCTGGTTTTCTCGCACCCAAGATCTCCGGAGATCACTAACTCCTTCTTCAAGGGCGAAGGCTCCCTTACAAACTTCTCCTTTCTTTCTCGATGACAAGGAGACAACCTCTTACAAGTTCACTCAGAACTCTCAATCCCTTCTATCTTGGATTCTTCACTCGAATCGCAGAAGGGGAACTAAGGCTTTCTATCGCTCAATGCTCTCACTGAATA
>LTAE01004177.1:3692-16724 GCA_001647135.1 Pontederia paniculata | reverse complement strand
AGACCTAGGAGACAATATCATCAGAGAATATGGACTGCTCAGTGGAGGGTAAAGGAGACAAGTGAATATATCATTAAGGATGGAAAAGTCCGAAGGAGAAGCTCGCCTTTGAAAAGTCCAGTCATTACAACTTCAACTTCTATTCATCCACCACTACATGAAAGCGTGACACCATCTACAGTGTCGTCACCAGCACCACCACCTTCAAGATCAGATGCACCAAGTTCATCTAAGCAATGGCGACCAAAAAGTCTAACTCCAAATCAGCCGGAGGAGAAATTAAAAACTCAAAACAAGGGTAAAGCAAAAATCACTACAGAAGGCTACCAAAAGCTGGAGACAATTGGATACATCATCACTTGCAATTCCCCTCATTCTCAGAATTAAACATCAATTGGAGGCATTGAGTCTACGATGTTAAATAATGACGCTTGTTGGGAGGCAACCCAATTCTCTTTTCTTTTTAATTTCATTTGGTTTTAGTTAGGTCTTTTGTTTTAGGATATCTAACAGAATTTCTTGAAGTTTTATCATGACAAGGTCCTAAGGGAAGAAAGGAGTTATCCACAATTATGAGCAAAGAGGAGAGCTATCAAATTCATCACAAAGAGAACATTGCAAGAACCAATCAACGCAAGCAAGCATTATTCAATGTCTCATTCTAGTCCTGATTGTTGCCTTAATCATATTTTGAACCTTGGAAGATGCCTACTCTTCTGTCACGGGCCGTGACCACTTTGTCATGAGCCGTGAAACCCAAAGTCATACCCTGCGATACACCATCACGGCCAACAAATTTTCCAGCAGCACACCTTCATGGCCCGTGATCACCTATCACGGGCAGTTACATCCAGAAAACCCTTCATGTGCAACGTTCAGGTCGTGATACTGCCATCACGGGTCTTTGTTGTAGCATTTACAATTTATCACGGGTCGTAACCCAATAACACGACTTGTAAGTTAGCATATTAAGATCAGCTATCCTGTTTTTACCCGACTTACGGGTCGTTACATTTTGTAACGAGTCGTGATGAACATATTTCACAGCTCCAGTTCGACATCACAACCCGCTACCATCCATTATACCCTATGATCCTCAGCATTGAGCCACCTCAAAATTTTCATTCGCTAGAACACTTTTCACGAGTCGTAAAATTCCATAACGAACTGTAACATTTTCAGAATCCTACGCCTTCGTCAACACAGGTCGCGACCTTTAATCTGTTAGCAATGTGGGCGCGACTTCAACTTCAAACTTCTCTCTCAACTCGGCGGTGTCCGCATCTGATCGACCGTGTCAACGAAACGGCCTGTTTCCAACAACACGAGCCGTTTTCATCATCTTCGATGCACACATCTCATCATTCAGGGCGGGCCATTTTCTTCTGTCTTCAACAACGCCTCAAAGTTTCCACCGATACCACTGCGCTTTCACACTCAGGTCGTATCTTTTCTCTTCATGCATTTTCTAGTTTCTGCATTTTATTGTCCCTGAAAGCTTCTAAACACTGAAGACAATGTTTGAGTTAAAGCTTGGGGATGGTGCATGGTCATGCATTTTGTCTTTTGTCATCTGCATTAGTTGCATATTTTCTTTTGTTTGCATGATGTACTTCATTTTGTTGCATTGAAAAAAAATTGCATTATCTTGTGTCAAATTAACCAACTTGCTAACCTTGATTGACCTTTTAGCAATAACTGTTAGACACCTTGATAATCTATGAAATTCAATTATTATTCTTTTTATCAACTATCGCCTCTGTATTGGGTATTGGAAAAGTAGAAAGTTGATGAGTAAAATTATGAACTTAGTACTATATTTTCTTATCCAGCTTGCTTTTATTTTTCTCTTATTTAGTTATGATTATAGTTGCATTTTTATTGAATGCATTAAGTAATTTTTGAGCTTATGCATATTTTCAAAAAAATAAGTGTAAGAATTTATGGAATTTTGAAATTTAATTGCTTAAAGTTGTTTAAAGATGTAAAAGTGTTATCTATAACCTTGGTGTGTCCGGGTAATCAGATCCGTAGGAGTTCATGCATGGTAACCTAAGGTCAACTAGTCTGGGATCCACCGATTGAAAGCCTGCTACATGGACCACCTTGTGCAATATGGGTAAACACTAGAGTATTCAAATCAGAGCTGAATTCATAATTGAACTTAAATGAAAAAAAAGGGGAAAAAAGTTATGAAAAAATTTAATTTCAATATTTAAATATCTTAAGCTCAATTATTACTTTTGTTTTCAACATTAATGCTTTTATATGATTAGTTGTATTTTTATATCTTATGAGGCTGAATTAGAAATGTTTAAATATGTNAATATCTTAAGCTCAATTATTACTTTTGTTTTCAACATTAATGCTTTTATATGATTAGTTGTATTTTTATATCTTATGAGGCTGAATTAGAAATGTTTAAATATGTCAAGGTTCAAAACTTTTACAAGGCTGGGATTTTTGGTTCGAGAAAAAGATACTTGGTGATAGTTGTGCAAAAGAATAGTAGGAGGAAAATATTGATTGATAGAATGAAAACCGTGATGGATTCTTTGAATTCTTGAGCTTTGTCTTTAGTTCTTGCTTGAGGACAAACAAGTATTCAAGCTTGGGGATGTTTGATGCATGCAAAAATATACATATTACATGCATCTATTTTATATTGTTTTTCTAGTATTTTACATTAATTAATGCATTATTTCAGTTATTTTAGTCGATATTTTATTTATGAGTCAAATTCTACCTAAGTGCTATATATGATTAATTTTCAGGAAAGTCACATCAATTTATCTCAAATCTATCAAAAAGGAGATTTGGTCGTAGGGACTCAGAAATAATGGAGAAAAACGGGCTTTGTTCAACCAAAATGGCCCGTGTTCAAGTCATCTATCCAAGCCAAAACGACCCGTGTTGCTCCAAAACAGTCTGTGTTCAACTCATTTACGAAGTTCAAATTTCCATCATGCCAAAACGGCCTTGTTCAGTCAAAACAGGTTGTGTTCAACATTGAAGAAAAAGTTGTCCGTGTTCACACCGTTTTGGATCAAAACGAACACCATCGAGGTCCCAGATTGCACCACGTGTCATCATCGCAGAGAATCACCAACTATGCCCAAAGTCGTGTTGGACTCAAACTCAACTTCAGTCAAAATGGGCTGTGTTGGGATAAAACAACATGTGTTGTCACCGCACATGTCGGTTCGCCCGATCTGATGGCTATTATCAAATCTTATTCGATTCAAACTCTTCCCAACCATGTGATGCTAGACCTCACCTCCGAATTTCACATATAAATAGGCCTCTATACATCAAACTTGAGGGTTCTAAGTTCTACTCTCTGATCTCTGACATCACATATTTCTCAAAAGGCAGAAAAGAATCAGAAAATTTCTCATATTTTCCAGATTTCTGAAGAGCTGAGAAGTCAATTTTGGAGAAGAAGCCTTTGAAGCGGGATTGAAGATTTAGAGAGCAATATGATTCTGCAGATCTGTTTATTTTTTTAATCTTATTTCTTAAGACTTAAAATAATCTTTGTTAGAAATAATTTCTGTTAAACCTTATTTAGTTTCGTGTTTTGATACTTTTCAAGTTTTATTGAGTATTTAATTAACTTTAATCGAAATATACTGTTAGTATTTACTCTTAATTAATTTTCTCTCGGATTTCTGCGATTTTCGTTTTTTCGGCGAGGCAAAACGGGCCGTGTTGGTTTAACACGGACCGTTTTCACCTCTCCGCCACATTTTCCGTCATCGTTTTCTCTTTGAGTCGTGTTTTCATTTGCCCGGACGCAGTCCGTTTCGGACGCGACGTAGGCCATTTTCCTGGCATATTTCTGTTTGGCCGTTTCAAATGTTTGGCTTCTTAATTGCAAGGATTTATGTCTATATGTTTTCAGAATTCATAAGTTGTGAATTATTATTCACTCGAGAGAAGCCTAGCAATTTAGGATTACATTTTATTGCGTATTAATTTAAATTGATTTAGGTTTAACGTTTTCACGTACTCCTGATTTAATTTAAGATTAGATAGTTAAGTCATCCGTTTCCGGAGTCTTATAATTTTAAATCAATTCTTCTACCATCTAATATTCAAACACTTTAATTGAATTAATATAAAAGATAATATTGTTGAAACAAAATTTTAATTCTAACAAACTAAATCTTTTCTTTTATATTTTATCTTTTATTTTTTCTTCTTATTTTCTATCTTATCTTATCTCTTTCCGAATTCATTGCAAATCTTAAATTGGATTTCAAGATAAACTTTCAAAATCTAAAATTCAACAATCCTTGTGGGTTCGGCACTCTACTCATCTCTTTATTACTTGTGCGATCAATATACTTGTTGAGTTTTAGCGTGTGATTTTTCGTATCGAGTTACAATATCGATATGAATTAAAATAGTGCCGTTGATATGTGAGTAGTCTCCAATGAACCCCAAATCAGGCGAGCCTCTACAATTTTGCCAAAGTAAGAACACAAATCAACTCGCATAAAAGCTAAATAAGGTTGGCCATAACGCAAACTCACACACCTATGGAAATGGTGCAATCTCCGTTGGGAAATCTCCAGAATTAATCGCATGAGTCGGAGAGAATGACTATTAAAATAACATTTTTTAGTTGTATATAATGGAATAATCTTTTACTTGATTAGATGTAGAGCTTCACCGCTTTTATTTCTAGAAAATGCCATATATATATGTGCTTTATCTTTTTTTGAATAATTAATATCATGTATCAGGCATGATGTAATATTTTGTTGTTTCCTCTGCCAGTAGATTGATTTACTCGAGTTGCTGGAATGGATGGACTTAATCACGCAAAAGGAGAGTTAGGATGTATGCCTATGGTAGTTGATATTGTCTTTAACTACACATGATTATGATATAGTTTCTGTATAGTCCATTTTATCTCTCCTAAATGGATACATAACCAGTTTTCCACTAAACTTTTCAGAACTATTTTTTTCAATGAAACAGTAAGAACAAAATCTGATCCCTGTGCTTCTTACTTGCAGATTCTCTGTATCTGAAAATTACCGGTTTTTTTTTTGTTGAAAATATGGGCTAATCTTAACTGCAAGTTCTCTTTTTTTGTTGAAAAGTCAGAATTTTGAGTGCCTTCAGGAGAAATTTGAATTTCTGAAATCAGATTTAACAGTGAAAGTATCATAATGTTAATATGAAGGTATTAGAATGTTACTGCAGGTTTAAGTTTCCATGTAGACCGGAGTTTTGCATCAAAGAAAACAAGGACAAACTAATGATGAATGCATAATGTGTGCCCACATTGCAGAAACTAATATTTTCTATTGAGTCTTAACCCCATGACACCATATAGTAATGAGTTTAATGTTGGTATACTTGGGTACACCATGTATCCTCTATGTTAAATCGTTGGATCTGAAATCTACGATTAATCTATTCAAGATTTTTATTTCTTATTTATTTTTTTCAACCGTGGATCTCAAATATACAGGGTACATGGTGTACCCGAGTACACCAACATTAAATTATATAGAGTAATAGAGTAGTAATAAAAAAAATCATCAAGTGCATTCCATAGTTGAACATACCAGCAAGAAAGAAAGATATGTCTAAAAGTACTTGTGAACTACAAAATTATTTTTAGTTTCTGAACTAAAAAGAAAAAGAAAAATCAACTGCACGCACTTAATCAGACAATGGATTGAGGTCAATCAACCAATCACCCCTGTCACCAATAGGAGCACGATCTGAGTCAATTAAACGTTCACCCCTGTCACCGAAAGGAACACGATATGAGTCAATCAACAAATCACCCGTCACCAAAAGGAGCACGATATGAGTTGGGATCTTCCTTGTTTGTGTTTTGGTTAGATGTCTCCTCCATTTTCAGGAAGGGAGGCATGATTTTCAATATGCCATTCTTCCATGCACACACCCTTTCACTGTTCTCTGGGCTCGACTTCATGACCACGCACTTGGTAGCAGTAGCGAACAACAAACTGTCTCCTATGCTCTCCAGTTTAGTCCATTGTAACTTGGATTCGTCGAGCTCGTAAATGCGAACTGATCCTTCGACGAAGTTGGCAAAAACTGATAGAAGCTATAAGATCTAAAATGATGATGAGAATGAAAGTTAGTCCCACATGGACAAAATACGGAGGTGATCAGGAGCTTATATGTAGCATCCTCTCTTACCATTCAAGACGCGTTTTAAATTCGTGCGGATCATATGAGCCCAAAGCGAACTATATCTTGAATGAAATCGGGGGTATTACAAAAGCTTATCGTCTATCACTACTAAGTTGTGCATATCAGTTTCGTGCTCAAAGAGTGCCTCCACAATTACTCCTATCAAAGTCCGATTCGCGAAGTCGTAGATTACCGGTCTCCCGTGGCCGTCCAAGAGATGAATCATCTTTTCCTTAAAGACAACTGGCTTCATCTGCCATGCTCTGAACCCGTTTAAATGTCTGAAATTCAGAGTTGCATTTGTCCATGTTTTGTCTCCAGGCCGGCAAAAGGAAAATAAAGCACTGTTCATGTCAAGAGGAAGTAATGACACGGATGCAATGACGACGCAACGGGATGAAGTCGGAGGCCACAGAAAATCAAGAGTCCAGAATCTTCCACAAATGCAAATATCAAGGTTGGGAAGCTTAATGGTCGTCTTCGTTAAAGGGTTGAAGAACAAGACTGCACGGCGAAGGCATGTGCCGCCGACGAGGAGCAGCCAGCCGGAGTTCGAGCCTGCAACTGAGACGCCTTGGGGCAGGTACAGTGGGCCGACGGTGAAGCTCTCTTTGCGGAGAGGGTCGGTGAGGGTGCATGTCATACAGTCGTCCGAGAGCCTAAGCAAGCATGGACTCCCGTACGAGGCCGAGGCCGAGGCCGGGTATGATTTGGAACAAGCCATGAGCAGAGTCGCAGCTCTCTAGGGCTTGCACACCCGCGACGCCTAGATGCGGTCGCCAATGTGCAAACGAGCCGTGATCAGCTCCAGGACGTCTTGTGACATGTCCGTCCAACGCCGCTGCCGCCGCCGCCGTTGTTCTGGTTCGTCACCCATGAGTACGTTATTACCCGATTGATTGATCGACCCTTTTCAACCTCTAATTTATAGAGTGCATAGAAAAGAATCCTAAAACTGATTAGAACTACTAAACTAGCTAATAATAATGATGATATATCAAGAGAGATAATAAAAAAAATTATATATTAAAAAAACTAAAAATGAAATATTAAACGGGGTTGGCTAATTAACTTTAAATTTGTGTTAGATTAGAAATTAATAGTTAATTTATGTTGGATTGACCCTTTTGAACCTCCAATTCAATTGATAGAGTAGCGAGAAAAGATTTCATCTAAATATAATATAATGATATGATTTGAAAATTTTCGTTATTATATTTTATCTTTTAGAGTTTGACTTGAAATATAATTCTATATTGTTTGACTTTTGCTTTAATCATTGTTATATTTTTATTATTTAGAAAAAGTATTATCAGAAAGTTTATAGAAATTATGATTAAATTAAATTAAATGCAATAAAAATCAAACATAAACAAAGATAAAAAAGTAAATATGACTTGTTTTTATTTATTGGATGCTGATTGAATATTTTTCTTATCTTGTTGTAGATTTCGACTTGAATTATAAGGTATAATATAATTGTGAACTTTTAGCTTTTGACTTTAATGATTAATTTTAATTTTATGTAATTAAATTAAATGTTATGACATAAAATACTAGATAATCGTTTTTATCTTTTAATAATGATATTCTAGAGTTTGACTTTGAGTATAATTATAATTTTTTTTATTTTTAGTATTTAAAATACTTATTAAACTTTTTATGGAGTCTTAACCCCATGACGCCACATAATAATAGAGCAGTAATGAAACAATCACGACATGTACTTAGACTCCTATAAATAAATACATTAACTATCTAATTAATCTTTAACATTTGTATTGGATCAGAAATTAACAATTAACTTAATTTTAAACTAACTTTATAATAAGATACGAAGGTAGACACCTATATACATTTCTTTAACTTTATATTTGTACGTGGACCAACCACTTATACATATTTAACTTTTACTAGTATTAGTATGTCACCCAACACGATGTGAGGGTTGTATAAAAATAAAACTTCTTTTTTATAATCAAGATTTATCTAGTTGTAATTTTATGTTATGTATTTTAAATAATTAAATTAAACTAAGAAAATAAAAATTCTTAAAAATATATAATATTTATGTTTAACTGTGAACTATCTTTCTTCTCAGTCACCCAAGATATTTCTATTTATGTATCTATTATTATTATTATTATTATTATTATTATTATTATTATTATTATTATTATTATTATTATTATTATTATATAAAATATTAGATAATCAATTTTAGCTTTATAGAGTTTAACTTTGATAATAATTATATTTTTTTGTTTTAATATTTAAACTATAATTATTAACTCTCTTATTGAGTCTTAACTGGCCTCATGACACCTTATATTAATAGAGTAGTAATAAAACTATCAAGACATGTACGAAGACTCCTATAGATAAATCATTAAACATCTATTAATCTTTACAATCAGAAACTAATAATTAACTTTTTAACTAACATTATCATAAGATACTTAGTTAGAGTCCTGTATACATTTCTTAAATTTTGTATTTGTAAGTGCACCAACCACTTATATATTTTACAGTTTTACTAGTAAGTAACCCAACACATCATGTTGGGAGCCACACGATATACATCTCATTCATGACACCAAGCTAGTGAATGTGAAACCTTATAAGTATCTACATTTTCGAAAGAATGAGATTAAAAAATTATTAAAAGAGATGTTGGACCAGAAAATAATTCAATAAAGTTCGAGTTTTTTTTTCTTCTCTTATCAAATTGGTGAAAAAGAAAGATGGAAGCTACAAATTTTCTGTCGACTAAGGTCAACAAGTTTCTTATCCTTATTATTTTATGAGTTACTAGTTGAGTTACATGAAATATCTTTCTTTTCAAAGATGAGATCAAAAGCAAGATATCATTACAGAATGAGTTCATGTGATTTGGTCAAAATAATCATAAGAACTCATGAAGGACATTACAACTTTCTAGTTGTCATTTGGGTCTACTAATGCACTGTTAACTTTTCAAGTCTTAATGAATAGGCTCTCTGAGCTATACTGAAGGAAGTTTATAAAGTTTTTTTTATGACATATTAATGTACAACAAAGATTTAGTTTCATATTTGCATTATTTAACAAGTAGTTTACATTGTCTAAGAGATAACCAATTTCATATTAAGAGGAGTAAATGTTATTTTTCTTAGCCAAAGACAAAGTATTATGGTCATATAGTGTCTTAGGTAGGAATGGAAGGTGATGAGAAAAAAATTGATGCAATCAAGTAGTGACCTATTTCTTCTTCTCTCAAACAATTAAGGTTTTTCCTAGGTTTGATTGGTTACTATAAATGATATCCTATAGTACCTAGTCCTCTTACTAATTTACTTAAAATGGATTCATTCAATTGGACATAACATGTTAATATGACTTTCCAAGCTTTTGAAAAATATTTTAGTTTCATCACCAATCTTACACCTACCTAACTTTTGAAAGGAGTTTATAATAGAAATTGATGTTTCAGTGATTAGAATTGGAGTTGTCCTATTGGAAGAAAAATAATCTTATATGTTAATTTAACAAAAAAACTAACTTCTAATATGCAAAGGGCCTTAGTATTTGTGAGGAAAATTTGTTATTGTTGAAATATCTAGCCAAGTTGATGGGATATGATTATTCCATATTTACAAGGAGTAGAAATCATAATAGCTAATATTCTATCTAGATAAAAACACGCAGAATATATTTTTTGTGCATTTTCTATGGCTATTTTTAATCTAATTAATCAAATCAAGCCAAAATACATGGCTCATGGGCACTTGAGGGAATTGGTTGAATAAGTGTCATGGGCAAGAGAGGAAGTTGGGTTTGATATATATGAATAGTTTATTATTCAAGAAGAGCCGAATATTCTCATTACTACATCTCAAAGCATCCTTGTTTTTAATGGGGGACAATCTCTACTACCAATACGAATTCATAGTAAGAAGATTAACACCATGACCAAGAATATGATTTTTTATTTCTTTAGTATTTTAGATTACTTTATTTTCTTTATTTTATCCTATTTTAGATTTCCTAGGGTTACTTGAATTGAGTTTATTAATTTTACTTAAATTAAGTCTAGGTTTTTTAATCTTATTTGGATTGTTTTTATCTATCCTACTTGAGTTAAACTTATCTAGATCTATTGAACTCAATAAATAGGACTCGTATGTATTATGTTTATAATACATTCACCACATTATTCAACCAACAAAATTAAAGTTTCTTTGCTTCTTTAGAAAAAATCATCTTTCACGAGTACCTAAAGTTTGAATCTAGTGCTTCTTTGCTTTTTTAGAAACACTTATCTTCACAACCATCGCTACCAACTATCATCTCGACCATTAACCAAACTTCAAAGATAATTATGTCATGCTCCTTCATCAATATCTTCAAGAAGATTTTAAAGAAGTCAATCTTTCGATTACTGATGGTGAAGACATGACAATTTTTTGAAGAATCTAAAGAGGATGAATATGCATAATTTACTAAAAGAAGATCAAAAGTTTCTACAAGAGTTTCAAGACCTCGTGTTTGAAGAAGTCTATCAATAAAAGATATCCCATATCATGATGATCTAGTTTCCGAGGAAAGTTACTAAATTTTCAACATTATTGCACGAGCTCCAAAGAAAATGAGATTCTAAAGAAAGAAGTTGAAGAATTGTTTGAGAAAAATCAAGTTAGATGGAGTATGAATCTTTGCATAATGCTACTATATGAAGTAATCTTTTGGTATAAGTTTCTAACTCATTATCTTGATACATGCTTGACAAATTTGAAGACACAACAATGTTATCCAAACTTGATTTGAAAAGTGGACATTAAATTTGAATCCTCCTAAGAATTTGTGAATATCAATGTACTTTCAAAATGTGGAAAGCATGATTGCATCTCTTTGACAATGAGAACTTGAGGACAAGTTCAATTTTGAAAGGTGAAGAAATGATGGGGACAATTCCTACTACAAAAAGAAGTCACATCAAGAAGATTAATACCATTACTAGGAGTAGTTTTTTTTATTTCTTTTCGTCTTTTAAATTATTTTATTTTCTTTATTTTATCCTTTTTAGATTTCCTAGGATTAATTGAATTGAGTTTATTAATTTTATTTAAATTTGGTTTATTTTTTTAATCTTACTTGGATTGTATTTATCAATCTTACTTGACTTAAACTTTTCTAGACATTTTAAACTCTATAAATAGGACTTATATGTATTAATCTAATAATTAATTCAACACATTATTCAATCAATAAAACTAAAGCCTTTTTATTTTCTTTTGAAAAAATTTATCTTTCACGAGTTTACTCTAAAGTTTGAATATAGTGTTCATTCTTCAATTCACGTGTCTTTGACAAAAGGTCCACCTGCTTGGGTTTCACGCTTACTCGCATCAGTTTTGCTTTAGGAATTTCATGAAACTCCTAATGGATGTCATTTAGGGGTGTTCAAGACTTACAAGAGACTGTGCAAATATTTATTGACGAGGTATTAAGAACATAGGTGAGGATTTTGGTCAAAAATTGCAAGGCATATCAACAAATCAATATTGTACTATTACTGTGTCTCGGTTACTACAACCTTTGCCAATACATGATAAGGTATGAGAAGACATCTCTGTGTACATTGTTACTTCCCTTCTTTCTACCTATGGTCTAACAATTGTTTTGGTTATTATAGATTGACTATCTACGTATTGCCATTTCGATGATATACTTACACACTATACTGCGACTAAAGTTGCCAGTTTATTTGTCGATATCTTGGTGATGTGTGCTAAGATGACAGAAAATTTTGTTAGCAAGTGCACTAATCGTATCAAGTAATATAGATGTGAATAAAGTATCATCCCCACGATAATTTTTTTAATATCTATGTAATCCCACAAATTAATAGGCGATAACATGGATTTTGGATAAAAAGTTTATTTTGAAAAGATAAAGATAAATTAAAATTGGATAGACTTGGCAATTCTTAAACATGACAATCTTATATCCTAAGATACAACTAACTAATTTCATAATATATTGATCATTCCTCTCCAGGTCGTCAATCTTATCTCCTAAAAATTAAGATTCATTATATTGTATCTTCTAAACTATTGATCGGTCTGCTCTAGGATGTTAGTATAATAGATCACATGCCTAAGTATTCCTATGTAGGATGCTACTTGGGTATGACATGCAATGCTTTGATTAAAAATCATAAATAAATTTCAAAGACTAAAGAGAAGCAAAAATCAACTTATCCTATCAAGGATGCTAGTTAGATCAATATCTCAATAAATTAGAGAAAATATTATAGTTAGATCAATATCTCAATAAATTAGAGAAAATATTAAACACAACATTCATGCTCATAATACATTTGAAGAAAAAAAATTAGTTAAATCAATAATTAGTTAAATCAACTTATCCTTACAATAAAATTTACTCTACGAAAATAAAATAGAAAATGAGATAGGAATTCATCCTTCAGAATTAACGAGACGAATAAAATAAGAACAACTAGGGGCTAAGACACCTCGACGATGTTCTCTTTCAGAATCTACGCAGAATTTTCGTCTCTTCGAGCATTGTAGCTCTTATCCAGGCTTGAAGCATACCCTTTAATGAATCCTTGGGGTTCTATTTTGTAACATGCTTAACTGTTAAAGAAATAATAAAAGGATAAAACAAAATAAAAAATAAGATAAGATAGGATATGATTAAGACTAGAAAATTGAGAATATATGAGTCCAAGTCAAATTATTATTATCAACTTAAAATTTCTAATATTTTCCAAATTAATTTACATGGGATTATTAATCACATTCAGAGTCCATCTATAGAGATTTTCTTCCCCCCCCCCCC
>LTAE01004176.1:0-33656 GCA_001647135.1 Pontederia paniculata | reverse complement strand
GACTTTTGATCTTCCATATAACTTCAAATCATTCATTTATCAACTTAATGTAATAAATGACATTTATCAATTTAATCATTTATTTTTTTATCATCTTCTTTTTCTCTTATTTATATTAATATTTGTATTCACAATAGACTATTTAAGATTTTAATCTATATAATTATTTTATATAATTTAAGATTTTTGAATTATATATTATGTTTTATCCAATGATTAATATATACAAAAGATATAAAAGTAAGAAATGTGATGTTAACAAATATTTAAAATAATAATATAAAAGATTACATGAATATACTTACTCTATGAACACATATAATAAAATAATTTATAAATACAACTAATAATATTTTTTTATTATTTAAATTTGTGCGAAGCACGAGGGTGTTCTCTAGTACTAAAATAATTTTAAATTTTATGGGGTGCGAGTGTACCTCTTGGTCCCCCTTCCCTCCGCCTTTGACTCGTACCCTATATCCGAGTGTATAGCACACATGTGCTCTTATTTAATTGATTAAATGGTCATATACAATTATCAAAATCATAATCTAATTAGTAAGATAAAATAACATATGTTCATCGGATCAACTTGACAATCCAAATTAATATTTAAGATAAAAAAATTATGATGATCAGATTAATAAAATAATAAAAAAAGATTTTATCGTCACCATCAAAAAATCCGAAGTTATGATCTTGATCAAACTCTATATTTAATTAACAAAATAAATTAATAAATAGTTGTTTGAATTAATCAGACGGAGAAAAATGAAGTTATACATTGGTGTAGAGCAAAGAATCATCATACATTTGGGTCATATATTCATATGATTCTTAAAAAGGGATTCAGTATTTATTATTTGTGGGGTGCGTGACTTAATTATGTATCTTTGAGTATACTTATAATACAATATAATTTCATATATTATATTTGGTAATATAATATCAAAAGTAATAAGGGGTGAATCAAGTCTCCATAAGTTAACTATTTTCTTTTTGCTTGACTGCTGTAGTACATTTAAGGCTCTTCCATTTAGAAAAAAAGTGAATTCTATAAGTTTGTTGTCTCCTACATACGATGTACCAAGATAAAAAAAATGGATAAAAAGAAAATAATTCTATTTTTTGGTATAAAATAAATAAAAGTGAAAATTAATTATTCGATATCTCTAGCTTATTTCTTTGTGAAACTCTATATTCACGAATGAAACGATTAATTAAGTATTTTCATTTTTTTTCCTGTTTTGTTTTCTTTAGAGTATATGGGACCTAAATTAATTATATGAATAATTTGTCAGTGGCGGAGTTAGGATTCTAATCCATGGGTTTACAACTAGTCATAATTCATCTAATAAGTTTTATCATTAAAATTAATATACAATATAAAAAATAAATTATTTTGATATCAATTATCTTTTTCATTTTAAACACTAAAAATAAAAGAAGGAAAAAGAAAATAAATGCCATGAAAGAGTATCACAACATGGGTACACAATCTAATAAAAAAAATAAAATATTGTGCATTACGAAATAAAAAAATTAATTCTTGAAGAAGAAGAACATTTTGATAATATTAAGCTATGTTTCCATAAACGAGCATTATCTTCTTTCCTTAAATACTTATTTGACCCCACTACTAAATATAAAAATATTTTACAGGAGAAATATTTTGAACTATGAAATGGAATATTGAGTAAAATTATAAAATATGACATAGGAAAATATTATTTTTATAAAATAATTAGCTTGTATCATTTGAGTAAGGATTAATTGAAAAAATATAAATTTCAAAAATATGTTTCTAGGCATGAAATAAAATACTAAGTAGATGTATATAATGTATGTATTCATATGCCTATAAGTAAAAGGGAATAAGAGCGTGACCTAGTAGTGGCTCACATTTCAGCTCGAGACTATCCTCTGGCCAAGTCATAATTCAAAACTTACCACTAACTCTTTTAAAACCTTTGATTTAACATTTTCATTATTTCGTTCTTAAATTTTTTTTGTGTATGCTAAAATTGAAATTTTAAAGATTTGATTCGATATAAAAATTTAAAATTTGTAACATCAAAAGAAATTATGCGATTTTTAATTAAAAAAATACCTGCTGACCTGAAGGCACTTAATTACCTTATATCAAAATAGTTTTTTATATAATTTGAAAATCTTCCAACATATATAAAATCTCCCAATTAATATATAATTATATAAATACATAATATGAAAGATTATATAAGATATAAATGATGATATGAAATATAACATATGCTACTTTAATAACTTATAAAATAAAATATGACTTAATATTATCATGAATATAATAAAACTCGGGCCTCAAAAAAGATTACTAAAAAAATCAATATATTATTTGTTTGTTTGAAATAAAAAATCATCCAAAAAGATATAAATATATGTTTCGTTATCAAATATTATCTGAAACATATAATTTTTCCCTCTATGAATCACTAGTTGGATGGTGAACCTATCAACACTCAGGAATGAGTAAGAAAAGAATTGGCAAAATATTTGAAATTGATGGTACATTCATTATGTTGCCATGACTTCATCTGACATGAACACGGTCCAAGGGCAGAGACATGGCAACAAATGCGCATTTGCTGCCATTCAAAGCTGGCTGTGGCTCTGACTCCCCCGTTTTAATTATCTCAGAGACTGCGAATGTCATCCATCAAATGGTACATGGCTTAACTAAGTTTCAAATTTAATTTGTGTCTAGAACAGAACCTAGAAGCAAGCCGAAATAAAAAAATAAATTATTAACAAAAAATATTGAAGAACTCAAATATTAGTCAAACTCATCTATCCATTTTAAATATTTTTATTATATTTTAACAATATTTATTTACTGTGAGCTACTAATTTATATATATATATCGAAAAATTAAAGTGTCAAAATTTGTCATCTATAATATGAGTCCACCCTTATTTATATATATGTAAATATTTTGGTCGAAAATCTCATATGTTGTAATAATTTTATCTTCAATGGATACAAATATTAGCATCGTATGAATTAAATAATCGGCGCCGCTTCTGAGTGCCTTCATATCACTCCAGAAAATTAACATCAAGCACGGTGTTGATTTTATTAACATCAACTGGCAATCACCAACATACACACACCTTCAAGCACTTGGTGCTTCAGGTCGAGCTGGCCGTCCTTCCTGCTCATTATTATTGGTTGTTGGTTGATTTCAATTAATGTCTGTGCCTGCCTGGGCCTAGCCTATATGGCAGGTTGCCATCAACTTATGCCAAGATCTCACATGAGTTATAACATACAATAAACTAACTAATATAATATATGTGTATGTATATTATCTAGGAAGAAAGTATGAAGTGTATTTCTACATAAAGGCCCTGGATATTATGAAAAAAATGATTTAAATATTTCAATAAATAGTTTGATATATCTTTAGAATTAATTGCACAAATTCTTATGTTCATTATACATTAAAAATAAGCTTATTTTAATTGGATTAAAGTGATTGTAACACATAAATCTACATGTGTAAAACAAACTAGATGCATGTAGTACATTTATGTGTTGCACACAATTTGTAGCACACAAATTAAACTATTAAAATAAGCTTATTTTATGTGTTGCACACAATTTGTAGCACACAAATTCTTATGTTCATTATACAATTTGTAGCACACAAATTAAACTATTGTTCTTTCTACTAATTTTAATTAAAAAAGTATATACATGATGTTATTTTTTTATTCATTATATAATATTTAATTTTTTTATTGACATCTCAATTATTGAATAAAATAATAATAAAACTCCATAATGATCGGATAAATTGATTATTTTAAAGTAAAAATGAAATATATTTTATATGAGATTTAAATATGAATTTTGTGCGCTACCAGTTATGCTACACAACACAGTATTATTATTATTATTATTATTATTATTATTATTATTATTATTATTATGCAACAACAATTACACTTGTATAAGTTGTAAATTCCTTAAATTATGAGTGAACTCGATGTACATGTATCAATTACCTCCATTATATAAAGGTGATGTCCAACACAACTCCTTTCTTAGACAGCCGAGCTCCTCCCTTCCGGGCCCTGCCTTAATTTCCTCTCTTCCCCCATTGACCATCTTTGCTGATCTTCTATTCTTGGTTCTTTTTCGGAGTGAATTGAGTGATGGCTCAGGGAAGGGGCAGTGCAGCAACATCCGCCGCCGGCCGGGCAGTGTTCGTCCTCGGACTTCTATGCTTCTTCGTACTTCACAGCTCTCCGGTCGCCGATGCCGCAACTTATATCGTCGGAGACCGCCTCGGATGGACGTTTAACATTGTTGGATGGCCTGACAACAAAAGCTTCAAGGCCGGGGATGTGCTTGGTAGGTTAACATATATATGTATCTTATAATTGCTGATACATCTTAGTAGACATTATCCTCATCACTATGTTACTCATCAGTCTTACTAGTTATAATAAATGCTGAAACTTTTTTTGCATGCATGCTATCTCAGTTTTCAGGTACAATCCTTTGTTCCACAATTTGGTGGCAGTAAGTGCCGCCGGATACAGCGGCTGCACAACTCCGGCGGGGTCGAAGTTCTTCACGTCCGGAAACGACCGCGTCACCCTGGCGAGGGGTAGGAATTACTTCATCTGCAGCTTTCTCGGCCACTGTCAAGCCGGCATGAGGGTTGCTGTCACCGCCGCATAATATATAAATGCAATAATTAGTCAGCTTGAGGATTTTATTATCAATGGATGATGAAGTGATTATGCATGGTTAATTAAGTGTGTGCATGTGTGTGTAAGGATTTAGTAGTAGTAGTAGTAGTAGTAGTAGTAGTAGTAGTAGTAGTAGTAAGTGTGAAATGCACATAATATTAAGTTATGCCCTGCATAATTTTCAGTTTTCGGTAAGATGTGGCTTGCAAATTTATTTATTTATTATGGAAGGAGGTCACTCCAAACTTTTTACATGTTGCAAGAGATCATAGTTTACCTTTTTCACATAGTATATATAATGGTGCCAAGAAATTTTCCATCCAAATACATTTGGGAGATATTTCAGTATCAGATTTAAAAATTGTCAGCTAAAAGATATTTAAATTTTTAAGGGCCATTTAATTTGAGAATTATTATTCTGACGGATAAGAATTGGCATTCTAATTATTTTAAAAAGAATAGACAAATTCACCTATTTAATAGAATAAAATTTCTAAAAAAGTAACATTATTTTATTTATTTATTTCAAATATCAATTAGATCATTAATATTTTTATGAGTGTCTCATAAAATAAAATAGAATAAAGATTGATTCCACTCCTTTACAAGTTCTGATTTAAATTGATAAAAATAATAATCTTCTTTGGAGGCGAGCTTAGAATATATCAAGACTCTCCATTTGCGAGTTATATTTTAAATTGATGAAAAAAATAATTACCTTGAAATCCAACTAAGTCATTTTAGGGAAGATTACAATGACAATATTTGTAACATATGCCTTCAATGAGAAAAAAAAGAAGAAAAGGTCCAATATGGACAGTGTCCAACTCGAACACGAGTCGTCGTGCTCCTAAAGAATAAATTCCTAACTTTATTAAATTTGGAACTCCGAATTTGATTTTGTTTTAACTTAATTCTCCTCTATATAAACTTCCATAGCACAAAATTATTTTCTAAGGCTCATTATTTTCTTCTCTCAATCGCCACGAGATATTTCTCTCTTCCTCTTTCCTTCTCTCTCTCTCTCTCTCTCTCTCTCTCTCTCTCTCTCTCAATTTCAAAGGACATTAACAAGAAGACAACAACGATCAAACATAATACAAAAAAGGAGAAGAGAATTAGGAGATGAAGAGGAGGAACATAGGGGGCACAACACCCGTGTTAGATCAACGAACAAGACATGTTCTTAGGCGGATCCTTCATAAGTATGAATTTTTTTGTATAGATGAATTATGCCATGGTTCTATTTTGATCTATTTAATAATGATTTAATATGATAATCATCGTATCGAATATCATATTTGTTCTGTGGATTTTATAGTTTGAATATTAATTTTCATAAGGTTTTCTACATAAAAATCTTGATTTTGATCATTCGATGAAGGTGTTGGTTCGCAAACATCGCAATGAACGCGGTCGGCATCTAATTCAACATGGTCGGTGTTGGCTACCATTGATCCCACAACGATAGGGTTAACATGACCTGTGTCATAAAGACACACGATCCACGTTAAGATAGTGTTCCATTGTTTAATAGACCTAAAAGGATAGGTCTTGTAATGTCCAATTGTTAGGGTCAATAGTGTAGCTGCAACAAAACTACTTGATTCTTGTTCTACGGCTTGCTTCCTGCCACATAGTAAAGAGGAATCTCGATCATTCTCCCTTTTTTAAGACCTTATCGTGATTTTTGTACCACCATTGATCATGGTATTGGCAAACCTCCGAAAGCTCATGAGCCACTTCAAAATCATCTCAAAGTCACTAATGGGATAAGTCAAAGATAATAACATTAATCCCATGAAACTAAAGTATTGCATTGAATCGTTGCATTGAACCAAAAGCATTGAATCATAACATTATATTGAATCAGAGCATTGAATGAGAGCATTGTATATGAAGAAACAACTGCATTGAGATGAAAACAAAGCTTTTGTAAAGCATAGCTTACAAAGTAAGATAGACGGAATGTATTGTAATAGTGAGATGACTATCATGAATATTGACATTGTATTCAATTTGTATTGATTGCATTTGTGAAAAGTAAAGATCCTTATTGTTGGCCTTGGATTAGTCCTTATAGCTTGGCTCCATTACATAGAGATAATGTCATGATGGACTTTGGATCATTCCTCATTGCTTGGTCTTATAATAATAAGATAATATTCTTGATTGAATTTATATTGACTCTTCATTACTATGATTCACTTTATTAAGAATTGTCATATCTATATGTTTATATGTCTCATATATTAAGCATCATAACTCATAGGAGAAATGTCTCCCCTGTAATGGATCCTGCATGTAAATGATCTGCTTAGATGATGGTGGCATGTGTGGCGACTGATGCTCATGATGAATGTAACTTGCACATGGTCCTTGGTTTATGTGTCTTTTAATTTAGGTTTATTGAGTTGTAATAATTATGGCATATTATGTTTGCAGATACATTAGATTAGATTAGTGTAAGACTTTTGCATTTTATGATAAAATTTTATATTATTCTGCATTACCCTTTAACTGGTCAATTAGTTAAACATATAGTCAGAGTATAACATAGAAATCATAGCGTCTCTAAGAGGGCATTCTACCACATGACATATGTGCTTCTCAGGGCATTACAAATATTTGACTCTATTTTAAAAATCTAAAATAATTATTTAAACTAACTTTTCAAGGAGAGGAAGAATTGTTTGTCACATTAATCTTCGTCAATTGTTTGATGGACATTGAGGGAGACAATGAGAACAAAACAAGAAGGGGGAGGAGGTAAAATAGAGGTGAAATCGTGGCTCCAACGTAACTCCGTCAAGATGAATACAATTTGCTCATTTTCTAAAAGTTAGGAATTGTTGGAATCAAAATTTTTATGCTAGATTAGGCAGACGCCAAATTTGTTCTACAATTAATTTTCTAATTTATGAAAAGTTTAGTTTGATCGAGTAATATCTTTTCCCTTGCAAATAGAGGTTGAGGGCTCATGTGAAAGAAAGGTTATAGTTTTTTTTTTTCTCATCTCCTTGAAAATAGGTTTCTTATCATGGATAGCATCATATTTGGTTTTGTAGTTAACAATTTTTTGTGGAGCATGACTAGAAATCTAGTGACAACTTCAAAGAACTTCGTCGAAACAATACCACCAATCCACTTGTAGTTATAATCAACTTCATCAAGTTGGGTAATCTGAAGAAAATTTTCTAAAGTAGCGTTGGGTATCTACCAGGACGACGTAGATAAATCAGAGCTAGTAAGCCAACATACTCTGGGGGGCAACTCCAAAAAGATTTCTAAAGCATCATTTATTTCCATCAACCTCTCTCGAACCATCACAAAAATCCAGATCTAACTCTGATATATAAAATTGTGTAGAACTAAATCTGGATTTTTTAGATTGGACAATTTAGTCCAATCATCTGGTATCAAATTTATTCAATTTGTTTTGATTTATTAAATTACTATTTTATTCTTCTAATTAAATTATCCTATCTCTCTTCGTTCTCTCTTTCACTCACCTCTCTCACGCTACTCTCTCTCTCTCTCTCTCTCTCTCTCTCTCTCTCGTTCTTGCTTGCGTGCACAAGCGAGCCCAGGAGCTCGCTTGCGCGCCAGGTGAGTCAGGGAGCTCACATGCACGCGCAGGCGAGCAGGGGTGTTCTCCTGCGCGCATAGGCAAGTGTTGGAGCTCGTTTGTGCTCAAGCGAGCGTGGGGGCTCATCTGCGCGCAAAGGCGAGGGAGGGAGAGAGGAGAGAGGAGAGAGAGAGAGAGAGAAGAGAAGTGTGAAAGATTGGACTATATTATCTAATCGAGAAAAGTTCAGACTTAGTTCGGCCCGATATTATATATCAAGATTAATTCTAAATTTTTGCAATAGTTTCAGGGGAGATTTATGAAAATAACCCTTAAAAGTTTTTAAATCCTTAGCACACTAATCCTTGAAAAAAGTGATCGACTATGAACAGCAAGATTAACCCAAAAAAATGGATAACACATATGAGACATCCAAGTAGTCCTTTAATTTTGAACTTGGGTAATCAGCCCTTATATCACTTTTCAGAAAAAAAATTTGCTAGACATACGCAAACCCATTTGTATGAGTTGATGGATCAGGAAACATCTTGTGCTAGAAGGAAGCCAAGATATAATTTTGATATCACCAAAATTTGGAAAAGAGAAAGAAAACATGAGCTTTTTTTCTTACCATCATTAGAATTTAACACTTATAAACAAAACATCTTGATGAAGAAAAAATAGTCATACATTACAACTGCACTTTCTAGAAAATCAACAAGCCAAAAGACTATATTATCTCTATATAGAAATATGACACCTACATTCTTTCATCAGTAATAAAATTCAGATATACGAATGATGGTTACATCTAATCACTTGAACTACAAGTTTACTCGAGTCGAAGTATTAAAAGAGACCACATAATTCATTCTATTTCAGCTCTAAGCTTCTCACTGATCCATGATGCAGCTGTACATTTAGTGAGTTCAGCTCTTTGGCATTCAATGGCATATTATGTGATCGTATTCTCTGCATTAAACAAGGCCACCCTCTGCACATCACTTCTTTCACTAGTTGAGGGCATCATCAGGTTGTTGTGGAGGGATCACAACCTGCCGCCTCTGCCTTTCACGGAGGTAAAGGACAGCCAACAGGCAAGCAAAGAGAGTTATTATGGTCACATTCCCTTCATCCATTATTATTTCATCCACCCACGCCTCAACACGTGGATAGAGATCAGGCAATGAATCAATCACCTTAACCTGTAAGAAACAACACATCATATAACATATGCAGAAAGAGTATGTGTCAAACATGAAAAAAACATTACTTTTGTAAATTTTTGCATCACTGACACCAAGCCTACAATCGCATCACTGGTAAACAATGAAGATCATATTTTAAAATGGCGAGTTAGACATGTTAAACTAGCAATTTGCTTTGTAGAAACTAGGAAAGTACAAATAAAGTCGTCATCAGCTGTACATGACACTGCACTTAGGCTTGGTCATGAATCACATGTAGTAAGATGCCAGTAAAATTGGGAATATTAATAAAAAGAGGGCAGAACTGATCCACCAAATAACTCCTGGATTAACGAAGTAGAAACAGTAAGAAGCGTGTACACAACCTTCCTCCTTTCACAGAGGTTCTCAGGCCTTGAGGTCCATGAAGTTTTGATTGCCAAAGCCAAATAGTAAGTAATAACTGAAAATATGCTCCCCATATTTTAACATTCATTTTTTTCAAAAAGTTATAGTCATTCCATACAGAAAACTAAGCAAAAAAAATACTTGAAAACTATAAAAAAAGAACTCGACATTCTCTTTGAGACAGGACTAAACTTAGTGAATATACAAGAGAAATTTTGTAGCATATCCTGTATCTTTCCCAATCTCATCTTCATGAATGATGTTGAAGATAAACTTTATAATATTTGGAAAACAATTGTGGGCTCAAACTTCATTTAACGTCACTGAACAACTATGGACTTTTGGTAATTTAAACCTGAGGCTTCTAAGTTCTATACTAAACTTTTTTTACAGTTAATATTATTTAAAAACTAATACTAATATCAGCTTCATTTCATATAAGCATAATTTCTCAAACTTTTCTGTGGACATTAAGCTTTTGTAATTCCCTCTCAAAAAAAAACAATTAAGCTTTTGTAGTTTGGAAGAAATGGATAACTAGAAACCTAATTTGGAGAATATGACCTTTATGGAATCTTGTTTTCTACCATTGGATCCCAATGGAAGGCTTCACAATTCAGCATACGAAACAAACTTATATATTAGTCTCCTCTATTAGATGGAAACAAAATAAAACTGAACAAAAAAACCATGTTTCGACGACATACAATCCATTGGTTTTAAAAGAATTCCAAAATATGGACCTAATGAGATGAAAAGGGAAATGGATTCTCACCAGGAAGCTATCAGCATAATTCTTCCTTATCCATAAGCTCATAAGTGCAAGCTTAACAGGTAACTTTGCTGCAGAATCAATCTCAAGGGCCTGATCATAGTACCTTTTAGCTAAATGAAGATCCAGTGGAAGTCCTTGACCATGTTCATGCATGTACCCTAGATTGAACATTGCTTGAGCATTGGATTGAGATCGTGCATGCATATATGCCTCTGCAGCACGTTCATAGTCTCTATCAGTGCCCTAGTCAAAAGAAGGAACAATAAATTTCTGACCAAAAGTGCCCTCATAAGTGCAAATTTTGAAGATAAAGAACACAATATCAGAATTTACAATCTGATCACATTTTCTAGGAAATGTATGCATACCCGACCATAATAGTAAGCATCACCAATCAACAGAGCTGCATGCTCATTACCCTGCTCTGATGCTTGCCACCACAAGGAATGTGCACGAAGATGCCTTTCTGCATCTGTGCAGAGACCATATTCCCCAATGCACATACTATGCTCCCCGTATTTATCAAGAATCCAAGCAGCATTACTTTGTGCAACTTCATAACCTAGTTCTGCCATTCTTAAATATAAAAGAAGTGACTTTCCTATATCACCTTTCACATAAGCTTCCAGAGCCCATCTTGAAAGGGAGCTCCAGGGCCCCCTCTCTGCTACTGTCTTGTACAGATATGCAGCCTGAACACAGAATGAATAAGAGATCAGTTAATGACAAATTTTATATTTCCCTAAACTTATAACTAGAACAAGAAGAAATAGACCTTTTTAGTTTTATTAACATATTGAAATTTATCTCCGAAAAAAGGAAAAATATACAAATGAGTAGCAAACCAGTGGACAAGAGCAAGATGGATGTGATTATTCAACAGCTTATATGTTAATCCAAGCATCCAATGAGTTGAAGGATGTCAAGTAACAATTTTAATCAAAACAGTTTTTGGGATCCAAGATCTTTGGGATTCTTTTTTTTAACTCTATTATTCTACGCAGCACAATGAAAAAGTTGCCAAAACCTTCTTCAAATGATCAGATGCCAGTGGACAAGAGCAAGATGGATGTGATTATTCAACAGCTTATATGTTAATCCAAGCATCCAATGAGTTGAAGGATGTCAAGTAACAATTTTAATCAAAACAGTTTTTGGGATCCCAAGGTCTTTGGGATTCTTTTTTTTAACTCTATTATTCTACGCAGCACAATGAAAAAGTTGCCAAAACCTTCTTCAAATGATCAGATGCCAATATCACAATATCTTACTCTTTTTAGTAATCCAGTTGACACATCCTTCTCTGCAAATAATTCCAGTGGAAGAAAACTTTACCATTTTTTTCTAGTTACAATCAGACAAAAGGTTATGAAACAAGAGTTTTGCAAAAGCAATATAAGGTTTTTTTGATGAAAGAAAGGATGACTACTGAGTTTGGTTATTGAAACCATGAAATCATAAGTGTGTATGGAAAGACAAAGATAAAACACAATTGGGTGTGGATTTCCACAAAAAGGAGATGAGATGTACAATGTTTTCTACGTAACACTTCTCTACCCCAAAAAGTAGTGTGGTTAGGCTGTAGTCAAATTGCCCAAGTGACCACCAACAACACAATGAGAAACTGCCTCAAATCCTGGCCATCCTCCGGACCCAGTGCTTGTACTAAACTCCAGAAGCAATAGAACTTAAAAGTGAATGTTAAAGGATCTGGGATTCATGGATGTTAAAGAGGTAATGACTACAAGGAACTCATGTACTTCAATTAACTAGTGATCAAGGCAAATATTTGTGCACAAAAAAAAATTACCAGGAGATATTGAAGTTGAAGTCATAGCTGACATGACAGAAGTTGTAAAAAAGTTTCTAAAACCTAAAAGGTCAAAAAATAATATTGCGTCAAGCACTCCCCTATTAATGAGAATATGGTTAACTGGTTTAACAGTATATTGAAACCTTGCTTCCTTTATTCCCTGACTGTCAAATTATGAGGTATGAAAAAATGTAAATGCAAATTCAGAGTTCTATGATGCTCATGCCTGAAATAAGATTCTGGGCTTGTACAGGGATTTCACATAGGCCTAGCTTGTAAACCAATATATACTTCCCATTATCAGATATGCTTAATCTCCAAAAGAAGTAAAAGTTTGAATCTTGAGAAAGTAGGGATCAATATAGTCCATCCAAAAATAAGAATTATTCATTTTCTAATGAAGGCATAGATTTTATAGAAAAAGATAAGGTTAAGAGATAAGTGTGCTTTAAGGCTAGTAACCTCTTATATCTCCTTGGACTAATTTGGATGTCAGATCCGTTCTCAAAAAAAAAAAATTCGGATGACAGATCTAACTTTTTCTTAAAAGATGTCAGATCTAACTTGTTATTCATCAAGCCCTCCGCTTGAAGAACTCTGTAGATAAGCCTTTCACATACAAATCTATAAGGAAAAACAGTACCCTAGCACAATGAGAATTAAGCAAGCATGAAGAAAATCCCAAAAGGCATAACTTTGAATTTAAAGTACCACTTGAAGCTTCTTCTTAAATCCTATGCCTTTTTGAAACAATCTTGCAACTTGATAGAGGGCCTTTGGTTGACCGGCCTTAGCTGCATTAAGGAAAAACCCACATGCAACTGTCACATCCTTTTTCACACCAATGCCCTTGAGATATAACACCCCTAGGTTATAATGTCCTCCAGGCTCCTTATTCTCAGCAGCTTTCTCGAAATATTCTTTTGCCTGCAAGTAATGTTAAATGTGAAAGTATGAGTATACTAGAATACTTGACTAAAATTTCACAGCAAAAAATGTCCTTATTTAGTAAAACCTATTGAATGTTCTTACTATTTCATGTAATTTTTATGTCCTTATTTTTTTTAAAAAATTGTTTCAGTAAAACCTATTGAATGTTCTCACTATTTCAGCATATTTAAGTGACTCGTGATGTTACTTGATGAGGATTTCCAACTAAACAATGTAGGTCAACATTTCTTATTTGTTTCTCAAGTTGAAAGCTACTATAACATAAAGAAGTTTCAACATATGGTTGATACTAGTCACTATGACAAGAATTCATTGTCAATTGCTGTTCAGGAAATTATTCATTCTCAACAATGTTTCACATGACAATAATTAATATTCTGAAGAAATCAGCACCTCGTGACAATCTTAGGTAAGTCAATGCAAAAGAAAGCCTTTTTACTGCTAGATATTAGTTATTCGATGTTTCATAACCACGAAACTATAACTTTAGATTAGCTAACAGCACCTGTGCTAAAATTAAGAAGCCTTGAAACAACTCACCTTCGTATAGTTTTTCTTCTCGACTCCATAACCCTTAACATACAAGTATCCCAAGCCATTATATGCCGAATAATACTTCTGCTTGGATGCTAAGGTGAGCCACTTGAAAGCCTCGGTGTAATTCCTCTCGACACCAGCCCCTCTGGCATAAATCTCCCCCAGCAGCTCCATTGCTTTTGGCTCCCCCTTATCCACTGCTTTTGCAAACCAGTTCAGGGCCTTGGCATGATCCCGGCGCAGTCCCCTCAGACCATAATAGTACAACAAACCAATTTGGTACATGGCAGAAGGGTTGCCCTTGAGGGCCTGGTACTCCAAGATCTGGAAGTCTTCATCATCCTCGCCCCTGGACTTGCGCAAAGCCTCCTTGTTCTCCTCGGTCCCAATGTGGATTCGCACGGGTTCCATAACTGGGGACTCCTTGGAGATCAGGAAGCTCGCCAGTGCCGCCTCGGCCAACTCGGCGTACAGCTCCACGGCTTTCTCATACATCTGCAGAGATAATAACAGTCAGATCACGGCATCAGGAGTACGACGAGGGTCAGAAAGATATGATCTTTACTTCCTGGCGAAAGTAGGTGTAGGCGAGAGTCATCTTGGACTGCATGTTGCCAGAGTCCCCAGCAAAGTGGTGATAGAGGAAAGACTTGGGGCGGCTGACCGGGCGGAGCAAGCCTGCCCCATGGAGGAATCCGAGCGCCGACTGGGAGTGGGGGTGACCAGAGGCGGCGGCTGCCTCGAGCTCGGCGGCCGCCGTGTCCATCTCCGCCGGTTCCCCGGCTGAGGCCGCAGAGACCATGTGGCGGATGCCCGATAGATACAATTCGTCAGCACTGGAGGCGTCGGTGGCGTTGGGGGCGACGGAAGAGGGTTCAAAGATGGGGCGCCAGGACCCGGGATCGTAGAGGTCGTCGTCGTAGATTGCGGAATCAGGGTCGCCGAACTCGTCCCATTCCGGCGAGTCATCCTCTGTTAGAGGGAGATCATCGCCGGAAGAGGAGGAAGAGGAGGCGGCGGAGTTGGAATCGAGGAAGTCGTCGTTGGTGATGACGAGGAGGACGGGGCGAAGGGCGACAGAGGGGAGGGTGAGGATGGAGGAGAAGAAAAGTAGGAGGAATAAAGCTCCCGGTAGAGAAGCCGACCGCCGGCGCATCGTCGGAGGAGGCGGCGCCGCCCGTGACGGTGGTGGCGGAGGTGGAGAGGAGAGAGGAGAGAGGAGGAGGTGAGGAAGCGATGGAACTCGAAGGAGCGATGCGTTTTCTTTTGGCTTTGCAGTTTGGACTTTGGAATGACACATGACTACGTAATAGGACCTATTGGAGAACGACACGTAGGCAGTAATGTGAGAATAGCTACATTTTTTTTGGGTCCATGAGAAAAGATAAATTTGTGATTTCATTTGTTGGATTCGTAAAAATAACTTAAATGACTAAAAATAATAATTCTTTAATTATGCATTTTTTTAGCAAATTAATACGTAGACAAATTTCTTAAATTGAGTAAAAATGTATCTAATTTTTATTTTCTGTCAAAAGGTAATGATATTTCTAAAAAAAATTTTCTTCCTCTCTCTTCTACTATTCTCTTCCCTCCTTTTTTATATCTATTTTTTATTTCTTTATCTATTCTCTCTTCAAATATTTTGTTTTTCCCCTTGTCAAATTTTCACATAATTAATACGATTTAATTTAAATTTAAGTTAACTATTGACAAGGGTATGCTTAAGACGAAGAAAACTAAGAAAAGAGAATGAAGGTGAAATAGTTAATTCGAATTAAATGATAATTTTATTTAGATGAATATCTATTTATAAATGAATTTATTTTATTATTTAAGGGGGAAATAAAAAAATATGTTTTAAATATATTTTTCTCTCATTTCAACTTCAGTTTGAGGTTGAAAGATAAACAACTAATTAGAATAAAGATAAATAAAGGAAAAGGGAAGGAATATCGTTTTCTTCCGTTAAAAATATAACCAAATGAGGTAAAAATATTAATCTTCTTTATTTTTTTCCTTATTATACCCTCATTTCAAACCCAACCAAACAAACTCTTGACTACCAGTTGAAAAGGAACATTTAAATAACTCTTGTATGGTAAAAAGTGTATTCTTTAAAGCAAGGACACCTTCTCAATTCCATAAAGTGATTATTGATGTTTCTATTCGATGCATCATAAGTGTCATGCACATTATGCAACGAAAACACATCTTAAAATGATCGTGAAGAGAACTCTAATATAAATATTAAAGTTTTGCATGAGAATCTATCATTTTTCTTCTTTTTCTTTAATAAATCTATGATGTTTCACTCTTCAAACTCCAATCCATTTGGGGGTAGAAGAATGTTTTATTTGACCCATGCATAATATCATGAAAAATGGGTACAAATTTGTGACTACTGCTTCGTGTTGGTATTGACAATGAGTATGAAAAAATATCTAAAAAGATTGAATTTAGATATTTGCACCCTGTCAAAATAAGGAACCATGGTACATATGTTTGGAACATATTTCATTTTGAGGTATTTGAAAAAATACTATCTGGTCAAAGATAACAACAAAATTTTCAGTTCCAAAGGATGAGAAACATCATTCAGAAGATTTATAATGATTTTTTTGTAAGTGATCTCGTAATCATATTTCAATAACTTAGAAAATCTATTCATTGAAGTAATTTCTTATTCCACAAGGTTAGTTTCTATGAGAACCTCGCTAGCATATGCAATACGACCCTTCTTGCATCAACACAACACAAATTTCAACTCCTAAAGGATCAAATTTAATGACAAATAACTTGTCATAGTTTTGCAAATCTAGGATCAAAGTCATGGATGCAACATGCTTTAGTTGGATAAAATCAGGTAAGCTTATTCGAGTTGTGAAACATAAGTTTTTTTGTTGAGGAGCTTGCTGGGGGCCGCTATGTAGGCTTGGGAATTGGCACAATGGTCATTAGGCGGATACCATTCGATGCTAGTGCAACCAGGCACTAGGCAGGCCACTAGGGTGCCATGTTCTGAATGAGGACATTTTGGCTAGTACTCCTTGCATTAAGCGGATGTTCTATGGCACTTTAAACCAAATGGGATGTTTGTTCACAATGCGGAGTGACGATCCCACGATTAAGACATGCACACAATTTTTTCAACAGCAACATTGAAGAAGCGTTAGCGCTTTGCACAACAAATGTCCTATAATGCTAATTCAAAATGCAATCGACTCAACTAAATGAGGGAACCTAGTTAAGCCCAAGAATTCTTTGAGTGGTTTAATTGTTCGTAGAATGAGTCATTCAAGCATAGTTAAAATTTTGGATTGATCCACTACAACTCCTCGGGTAAAAAAAAGAATTTTTCACAAATAACTTATGCATATGAGGTATATAATAAGAATCATCCTTTAATTAGATAAGTGATCCTACAAAAATAATATGTTAAATAAGAACATTATCGAAAAATGAGCGCAATAGTTCATAGATAAAGTTGAAAGGTATTCATCAAAATGTGAAATGTGGATGAGTCTTAAACCAAGGGCCATAACAAGAAACTCCTAGTAATCATAATGAGTTTGAAAAGTTATCTTCTTCACATTAGTTTCGTGTACTTGAATATGATGATAATGAGAACATAAATCAAGTTTAGTACAAAATTTGGCAACCCAAGCTCATCAAATAACTCACCTTCATTAGAATAAAGCACTTGTCTTTTGTAATAATTTTATTGAGGACCCTATAGTTCACACTCATATGCTAAGAATCATCTTTCTTTTTTTACCAACAATGTCGAAAGAAAAATAAGGATTGGTGCTAGGTCAAATTATCCCTGCCTCAAGCATCTTTGCACTATTTTTGTTTTCAATTGTAACTTTTTGATAATAAAGATAAGGCAAGGTTGAACATTAGTCGAAGAAGTGCTTGGCAAGAGAGGTTAGCCCCATTGATTATGTGATGGTTGAGGTGACAATCCTTTGATGGATTGAAGATGAATTTTTTTCATAAGTTGAAGTTCAACCATATCATATGATCTCTTTTCTATTTTTAAAGGATCTTTTCCATGCGATGAGTTAATACGGAATTGACCTTAGTATACTTTGCTTTCATAATCGCCTTTTATTTCTCAAACTCAAACTTCATCAATAATTTTTAGAAGTCCCAAATGATTTCTCCTAAAGTAGGCAAGCACTCAATACATTACATGATTTCATAATCATCAATAAATAAAAGATATAAATATTTAAATATCACTGTACCTTATACCTTATAAGGTGAGTTTGACAAGAGAGCACTTGTTGTCACATTATAATATTCATTAATCAACAAGCTTCAAATTAAATTTTGCACTAACTGTATAGCTAAATATAATCTCTTAGCCAATTCAACCTCAAAAAAAATATTAGTGCTATAATTGCTAATAATAACAATATATTACCTTCTGAGTAGAGTAGCTCATCATTTTTTGTTGTTTAAGGGTTAGCACACCGAGTTCCAAGAGTATTTGTTGAGATAAGAAAGTGTGTGAAGAGAAATGTGAATTGGTGACTATAAAAACTTCTCCGAAGTCGTTATTAGAAAGAAAATAAAACTCATGTAGAATCCTTAATACAAAAGTGAAAAGAAAATTAAAGAAACAATAGACGACTTTTATGATATAAAATTAAATATACAAATACTAGGAGGGAAATAGCAATAAATATTCCAATGTTTATAAAATAATAAAACGAGCAAGAGCTAATGGAAGAAGATAAAAGATCTACCGGAATAAGATAAAGAGAAAAGAAACATGGAGGATACGAGACACGAACCATGTCATCCTTCTCCTTCCCATCGTTCCATCACCTCCCCGCCGCCGCCGCCGCCGCCGCCGCCACCACCTTCTCTCCACCTCCGCCGCCGCCCTCCTGCCATGACCAACCACCTCCTCCCAACATCCTCCCCATCTCCGTCCAGCGACCCAGTGAATCCCATTCCTCCGCTCCCGCGAAGCCCGTCAGCCTTCGCGCCAGGCTGAGCCGCCTCTGCAAGGAGAACCGCCTCGACGCCGCCCGCCGCCTCTTTGACTCGCTCCTCCTCCGGCCACTCGCCGCCCCCGCCACCGTCCTATGGAACACCCTCCTCATCGGCTATGTCTGCAATTCCCTCCCCGCCGACGCGCTCCGCCTCTACGCCCTCATGAACTCGTCCCACGGGCACCCGCGCTCCGACGCTTACACTTACTCCTCCGCGCTCAAGGCGTGCGCCGACGCCCGCCAGCTCAGGCTCGGCAGGTCCATCCACTGCCACATCATTCGCCACTCGCGCGTGGTGCCGCCCAAGAACTGCGTCCTCAACAATTCGCTCCTCAACATGTACGCCTGTGCATCCGACCCTTCTGTCGCCGACCGTGACGTGGTCCGGTTGCTGTTCGACAGAATGCCCAAGAGAAATGTAGTGGCTTGGAATACTTTGATCGCATGGTACGTCAGGTCCAGACGCCCAATGGATGCCTTGGTTCGGTTCAAGCTCATGATCGAGGTTGGGGTTAGGCCAACGCCTGTTAGCTTCGTCAACATCTTTCCTGTTGGAGCAGCTGCCGCCTTTGGCAATGTGGAATGCTGGAAATGCTCCGATGTGCTGTATGGTTTGCTTGTTAAGCATGGCAGCGAGTTTGTCAATGATCAATTTGCTGTAAGCTCCGCTATTCTAATGTACTGTGATGTTGCTGACGTGATATCTGCAAGAGTGATCTTTGATCAAGCTGAGGAGAAAAACACGGAAGTTTGGAATACTATGATTGGAGGGTATGTTGAGAATGGCCATTTTGATGAAGCTCTAAGTCTTTTCCTCCAGATTTTGGAATCGGATGCTGTTACAGCTGATACCATAACTTTCTTGTCCTCCCTGATGGCTGTATCTCAGATTCAGGACGTAAGGCTGGGCCAGCAGATCCATGCTTGCCTCATAAAGAACCATTCATTAGCACTGCCTTTATTTCTTCAAAATGCCCTGATTGTAATGTATTCCAGGACTGGTTATGTTCGGATTGCCTTCGATCTTTTCCATCAGATGACTGAGAGAGATATTGTTTCATGGAACACCATGATCACTGCATTTGTTCAGAATAATTTCAACCTCGAGGGTCTTCTTTTGTCATGTGAGATGCAGAAGCAAGGATTTAATGTGGATTCTGTGACAGTAGTGGCTCTTCTTTCTGCAGCATCCAATCTAGGGAGTATCAGAATTGGTAGAGAAACCCATGGATATCTCATTAGGCATGGGATTCATTGCGAAGGAATGGAGAGTTATCTGATAGACATGTATGCAAAATCAGGATTTGTTGAGATTGCGAGGCAGCTCTTTGATAGTAACTCGTCTAAGGAGAAAGATCAGGTCACTTGGAATGCCATGATTGCTGGCTATACCCAAAGCGGGCAAACTGAGTTAGCTATTACATTGTTCCGATTAATGCTTGACGAAGGCCAGACACCTAGTGCCGTTACGCTAGCATCTGTCCTCCCTGCTTGTAATCCAGTTGGAGGAATCCAAGCTGGTAAACAGATTCATGGATTTGCAATCCGCCACTGTCTTGAAAGTAATGTATCTGTCAGTACAGCTCTGGTGGATATGTATTCCAAATGTGGCCAGATATCAACTGCAAAAAGAGTGTTTGACGACATTGCATATAAAAACACTGTAACTTACAGCACAATGCTCTCAGGCTTTGGTCAACATGGACTTGGTGAACAAGCTTTGTCTCTATTTCGCTCAATGCAGGAGTCAGGAATTAAGCCTGATGCTATAACCCTTGTTGCAGTCATGTCAGCATGCAGTTACTCAGGTTTAGTAGATGAAGGCCTTGCAATATATGAGTCAATGGAGGAGTTTGGGATTCTTCCTACTCCAGAACATTATTGTTGTGTTGTCGACCTGTTAGGTAGAGCTGGGAGGGTGGAGGAAGCTTATGAGTTTGTTCAACAATTAGGGAATGATGGAAATTTTATAGGAATCTGGGGTTCATTGCTTGCAGCATGTAAAGTTCATAGGAGGCTTGAGTTGGGGGAGATGATCTCTAGCAAGCTGTTTGATATTGGAAAAGAAAGTGGCATTGCTGGATATCATGTTCTTCTTTCAAACGTATATGCCGAAGAAGGGAATTGGGACAATGTTGATAAGGTCAGGAAAGAGATGAGACAAAGGGGCTTGAGGAAGGAGCCTGGGTCAAGTTGGATTGATGTTGGGGATACATCACACAAGTTCATGTCAAAGGACCAAAGACATCCAGAGAATGACCATATATATGCAATGCTTGGAGAGTTAGCTTTGCAGATGAAATCATCTGGAGATAAAAGCCTTGGAGATTGCCTTGTGGATGGTTGGTCTGAGCTGGATTAATAAATCCATAAAGGCAGTGTTTGTTGCATCACTCAATGAGAATGCTTGTTAATGCTGGTTGCCTTATTGATGCTGCGGCTAGTGCTTGCTGTTGTAAGTTTTTCTCATCCAGTTCTATACTGACTTGCAACCCAACTGCATTCAATCTTCTGAGACAGAGATGCGATCCTCGATTGCTAGTTTTTATGTCTCATATGGTCATTATAGGTAGATATCTTGATGTTTATTCAAATTAATCATATACCAGATGTATCAGAAATGCAAGGTAGGATTCTTCTCACATGTACATTCACATTTGTTCAATATAGCAGGATGACTACACCAAATTGATAGTCATCATTTTTTTCCTCGAAAAGAAGGTAGAGTTCTTTCCTTCAAATGATTATCATAGTAATTATGTGTAAAAGGAGTTCACTTCTGTAAGATGGCTAGCTGGTGAGCCTAGTTCAATGTCAATTACCAAAAGAAGGCAGATGCCTGCAAATGTCATCATTTTCTTAAGCAAAATGCTACCTAACAAAAACAATGAACACCATTGAAACGCAAAATCTATTAACAAAAGAACTTGCAATTTTGTTGTACAAAAAGTCAAGGTTGTCTCGAGATGCAGAGTTACTACAAGAATTAATTAGATTAACAGCTAACGTTTTGCCTTCAATGTCATAATTAATAGAGTTTAACTAGCATCAGATTTGTGCCCAAGTCTTATTTTATTAAATTACTTGATTAATTATTATAACTTAATGACTAAGGTGCAGCCAAATAGCGTTGAAATAGTTTTGTCAGTAAATTAGTTTGAAAATGATGTTACGACCAAAATCTTAGTCACCTTTTCATGTTTTTAGTAGAATATTTAGCCATCACATAACGATCAAATGACTTAAACCTTCAGTTGCTATTTTGATCCTGTGTTCTTTCATTTTGGTAGGATATTTATTGATAAATAACAAGCAAGTATCCGCTCATTATTTGAGTACCTTGTTTCGTTTTTTTTTTAAGTAGAATATTTAACTATCAATTAATTTTAGGGGCTATGGCAGGATAATTATTGACGAAATAGAGATAAAAAATTTTGCCGCTGTTTTGGCTTCTTTCGTTTGGTACAATATTTGGCGATTAAATGCTTTCTCGTTACTCCATCGTTAATATTAGATAGTTCAAAATATAAGAATCCCCATATCTACTCTTTCCATCTTCGTTAGACGAGCAAAACCATTTGAATCTCTTTTCTGGTAATCTTGCACACTCCTTCTGACTCTACCAGCCCAAGGCTGGATAATGTGGAGAATAGTGGGCTATTTGAACCCATTAAATTTTCAATTAATTTAAAAATATATTAGAAATCCTTTTAAAAATAAAAACAGTTGAGGTAGGATATATGCATAAATGTGTGATAGCTACACACCCAGTATATTTTAAGTATTGGATTCTGCATCACCAAGTTGGTCTTATATTTGCCCCTGTTACATGCCATCCCCATAGAATCCCTTAGTTGTGTCGTTTATTATGATGCCTTTGTCCTTAACTTCATCTTCCATTACTTATGGTTGTCTCGTGATGTGTGCTGTCTAGAGTTCAATTAAAATCAAATTCATGCATAAGTTTATCAACATGATTGTCATATAGTAACAATTTCTAGAGAAAAGTAAATTAAAAGAGTAAAAGTGCAAATCAGCTAATTTTAAGATTTTCAAGGATTTTCGGAACAAGTAAAAATAATAGCAACTAACATATTTAAAATGCAGCAGGGATGTGAGGAGATATGAAATTAGTATATTTTGGAGATGTCAGATTAAATTATCATTGTTATGCAGTGTTTAAATACTAAGTTGTAAAGTTGTCAAGATCGAGATCTTACATAAGATCGTAAGAGGTCATAAGATCAAAAATTATAAGATCGGATCGAGGATCGTAAAATCCTACAAATTAATAAAATAATATATTTTAATATAAAAATACACTTTTAACAATTTTTTCACTCATTTTTTGAATTAGACTTGATATTATCACAATTTGATCAATATGTAAGAAAATTATATTGAACTTCATCTATATTAATTATTAATATCAAAACTATAAAAAATATTATTTTTAAATAATTAAAATATTTATTTGAGATCGCATAGGATCGGATAAGATCATATGATATAAATTAAGATCTTACCTATAAGATCCTACCTATAAGATCCTCACATTAAGATCGAGACCGGTTAGAACCCTCAAGATCGTAAAATGGTAAGATCTTAAGATCTAGATCGAGATCTTGACAACCATGCTAAGTTGGATCTCAATAAAGAGAGAAATCATGGATTCCTTTTCAAAGAATTTTAATTCTTTTCTCTTAGACGATCGACGTTGGAGAGCAAGAGGAAATCTCATAACCTACCTAAAATGGATCTAGTAGGTACTATCAGGACGAGGGTCTTTCGACATACAACTCATGCATCACGGGTCGCAAAAATCAATGATGGAGATCACTACCATGTGTGAACGAGATGAGACGTTTTGTCCTCCAAACGTCCTAGACTCTAAAAGAATAGGCGGGTTCTTAAAGTGTTCGATGGTGAATAATAACCCAAAACATGATCATCAAAATCAAAAGCACCACGAACACTCGAAATCATGGATGCTCCTCGATCAAGGCGATCATTCGAGGGAATCAAGCGTGAAAAAAAAGAAAATCAGAAGCAATAGGTCAGTTCGAATCCAATCAAAATAGAAACAATAATTCTTCACAAAAAATGATGATTCATAAACGAAAATCAATGATGTGTTCATAGAACAAAAATCCAAATAGTTCAACAATGCTAAAACTGAAATATAATCTAATCCATCATCCCTTAATTGCATACTGCACAACATTGGAGAGTCAACTTTACAATTCCAATTTCTTCAATCTTTCTCTTATTTGACAGAACATGTTCATGAATTTAGCATAACTTGACATTTGTCTTAAGGCTTCATGAAAGGGAACATTCATGAAAGTGGTTACACTTAAATGTATTACAGATCCTGATGAAGTTATGCAAGTGTGTATAAGGATTCTCATTCATTGCTCCCATAAATTGACTTGATTGAATCTTCCTCATGATTAAGGGATTGATTTCAAAGTTATTTGCATTGGTTGTGGGGAGAACTACATTGGCTTAAGCATTTTTATACTTCGAGGAAGCATAGTCCCTCATGGTCATCTCTACAGGTGGAACCACTGCTCTTGCTTGATCGTCAGCCATTATGGTTCCTCTTCTTAGTCTTCGGCTGTTTTTATCAATTTTTGGATCAAACTATAGATTAGTCCCCAATTGTCTAGCTTGGAATTGTCACATATGGTGTATTGTCCAAAATTTATGCCTCTGTGTGTTGAGATTTGCCTGAAAATTGACAAGGAATTAAGCATATTTGCAAACAAAATAAAAGTGAATGCTCTCCAAATAGTCTAATGAAATCAGATAAGATAGAAATAAAATCTCCGACAATGATGCCAAAAACTTGATACGATCATTTTCGTCTAGAAAAATGGTTATAAAAGCTCTTGATTCAATGCTAATATGGCCTAAAAATTCGCTATCAAGTGCACTAATCATTATCAAGTAATTTTTATGATGAGTTGAGTTATCATTCCCACGAGGATTGAATTCTAACCTAATTTAAACCCATAAACTAATGAGAGGGGTACAATGGTCTTCAAACAAAATAATTTTAACAAATAAAGATAAAAATAAAAATGTATGATTAAGATATGATCAATAAATCTTCAGAAAATAGGATGACATCAAGCAATGAGTCAAGATGAGTAATTAAGGAAAAAAATCAGGTTTTTATTTAATAAAATTCAATTTCATCAACTCTTAAGAGGATTAGAGTTTCCTACCAATGACTTCCTCTCGAGGATGAGCCAACTATCCAAAGCCTAAAGGATCAACTATTCCTCTCCAGGATTATAATCTAATTTAATAGGTAAATTGAGACGCATAAATATGGATGCCCTAGACTATGGATTATTTCTCTCTAAAAAGTTAATCTCATAGACCTCACACTATCATATTCCTCTCCAAGATGCTATCTATGTGTGGTATGACATGCCATGAATAGATTTCAAAGATCAATTCATGAAATCTAGAGAAAATCACTAGCATGTTATTCCTATATAGGATACTACCAGATCATGATATCAAATAATTCATGAAAGCAGTAAAAATCACAAGCATACACATAAAAGATTGAATAAACTAAAATTAATATGAAAAATTAGGGTTCATCTAGTTTTCCCTTTTTTTATGAAAAATCTCCAAAAAAATATAAAATCTAATTAAATACATGGGAGTTCATTGTTGAAAATATATGAGAAGAATGTACATTAGAAAAAATATATGGGAAGAATGTACATTAGAAGAATGTACATTAAAAATTAATAAAGCCCGAAAATTGTCAAGGCCTTGACTGAACGATCATACTTGGCACGGTTATTGTTCAGCCCGTGACAAAAAGATATCACGGTCGTGATCGATTAATTATTTTATATTATAAGCACGTCACAACCTATGATCTGGGGGATCATGGTCGTGACTGAATGATAATCTTTGGCATATATATGTCACTACCCATGTGCTGACCATCATGGTCGTGAGCGAACGATTGTATTTTCCCTCCATGTGTCATGACTCACTAGTTGACTGTCACGGTCGTGATCGAACACTTATATTTTGCAACAAGATGTCTCAGCCCATGATAAAATAGTCATGATCGTGATCGAAGCTCTGAAATTGTTCTCTTGAAGTAACGACCCATGACGAATTTGTCACGGCCATGACTGAAACTTTGTAATTCTCTTCTAGGACGTCACGACCCATGAAAATCATGTCACGACCATGATCGACGCTGGTTTGCTGATTTCTTAGTCATTTCACCCTGTTTTGACCCAAATTTCGATGGTCTTTCTCCGTCATGCTATCAACTGCCCTGTACACATAAACATACCAGTTATGTAGACTCTAACTGTAAAAAATCAAAATGACGTGAAATCAAGAGTAAAATGATGCATATGACTACAAAATGCATGAAAATCCTAATGAATATGCAATGAAAAATATGACTAATTTAGGGCTCATCAAGTAATAATCATTTTTAAATGAAAGGGAAAAATGGTTAGAAGATATATGATAAAAATGGAAATAATTGGATCGAGTTGTCCGTTCGAAAATTGTTTACACATATTTCTTCTTGTCCATAATTGAACATGGCAAGTTAGCAGTCGCATCGCTAACGGGAGTTAAGTTATTGTAAGGTACTAGTGTTACTAAGATTCATATTGATCATGTTTACGTGCTATATGAAATGTAGAAAAGCACCAAGGCATGTAGCTAATTGGCGGGACCAGGCTCCTCATGATCAAGATGAGATGTAGAGCGGGACATAGAGTAGCCAAACTATGGATAATCAATGCCAACAATCACATGCACCCAAGGACACGATCCACTCTTGCTAAAGCTCATGCCTATTGAGTTTGATGGTACTAATGATGCTGACAAGGCAGAGTGCTGGGTGGATATGATAGAGAAGACATTTACTCTTATGCACTGCTTTGAAGATCGAAAAGTCTTGTATGCTACATATCGCCTCGTTAAAGATGCAAAGGACTGGTGGAAGACCACCAAGTTCACTAAGTTCCCCAATCAAGACGTGGTTGCCTAGGAAAGTTTCAAAGATGTTTTCCAGACGCAATACTTTCCTGCTACTAATGCATCTTAAAGCAACATGAGTTTTTGGAGTTGCAGCAGGGCAACATAAGTGTGGCCTAATACGTGAACAAGTACATCTGATTGAAAAAGTACTACTCTCTGAACTAATATGAGCACAAAATAGTTTAAAGCTTTGTCCAAGGCTTGATCCTACAACTGAGGACCAAGATCATTGGGGGTAACTGCCAGACTCTCGATGACGCATCCGAGCTAGCCAAACACTCGGAAAGAGATAACGCCAAACAAAAAAGGATGCTAAAGGGAAGGCCCCAGTTGGACACAATCATCCTAGGTGGGAACAATGATGCCAATACCACAACAGGCGGGAGAACCACCATGACGCGAGGCCCTATGCTCCTTATGATGTTGCACCACAACAACAACTCCCTTAACCACCATAGGATAGACATGCTTGAACTTACTGTGGACAGTATCACCCTGGAGAGTGTTGCATGAATACTAGAGTTTGCATCCATTGCGGGTCACATGTGCATTAAATTGAGGACTGCCTAAATAGGAGGAATGAATACCAGAACCCCAGGGGCAAACAAGGCTCCAATAGAGCATTTCGAGGCAAAGCCTACAACATGAGGAAAAACACGGCGCAAAAGATGATGACGCCTCTTTAGCTAGACTATCTACCTCAGTATTATTTGATTTGGGTGCTACGCACTCGTTCATATCACATGATTGTGTTGTCGCATTGAATATACCCTTACACAACATAAGTTGTATAATGGACATAACCACACCAATAGGTATCCTTCATGTCACTAACTATATCTCAGATGTACCCATAACAATGAAGGGCAAGGATTATTCAACAGATCTAATAGTCATACCCATGAAGGATTATCATGTAATCTTAGGTATGGAATGGTAGATGTGTGCTAATTTTGCAGAAAATATTGCTAGCAAGTGCGCTAGTCGCATCAAATAATAGTTCAACAGTGAGTTGAGTACCGATACCACGAGGACTAATATTAACTTTATCTATCTACTACACCAGCTAATTATAGAAAACATGTTTGTGCTTTATTGAAAATGAAGAAAAGAAAAGAAAAGAAAAGAAGAGAGTTTGATAACAAGAGCCCTCTAGATTAGGATGATGTAAGATGAATAGAAAAAATTCAATTAAACCCAGGTGTAATGAATGTTTAGTTTGACTCAATTCTTATGAGGATTAGGATCTACCTAAAGCTTGATGTCCTCCCAGAATGCATCAATTACCTCAAATCTAAGAGACTTGTCTGCTCTTCTCTAAGATGTCAATATAATCAAATTGGGTTTTGAGATGTGTTAAGATGTATCTCCTAAACTGTGGATCATTCCTCTCCAGGATGCCAATCTTGCAAATCTTACACCTCAAGTATTCTTCACCAGGATGCTACCTAGGTATGGTATGCAATGCCTTGACTATGAAACATCAAATATCACATTTACTTATCAAAGATAAATAAGAGTCCGCTGTTCCTCCCTAAGATGCTAGTATTAAATTCTAATTCTCAAAGATGCATAAAGATCATTAAACACGACATGCATACACAGAAGAAATTCATAACTAAAATTAATTCAATCAAGGGTTCAAAGGCTGCTCCCAAAAAGTTCTCAAGAAAAATAGACTAAATGAATTACGAGGAGTTCACCCAAAAGTTGAGAAGAGAATATTACAAACTATGAATCAATAACTTCACTTGATGATAGTCTTCTTCACAAGATCTATAGAAATTCTTCTTCTTCTTCTTCTTCTTCTTCTTCTTCTTCTTCTTCTTCTTCTTCTTCTTCTTCTTCTTCTTCTTCTTCTTCTTCTTCTTCTTCTTCTTCTTCTTCTTCTTCTTCTTCTTCTTCTTCTTCTTCTTCTTCTTCTTCTTCTTCTTCTTCTTCTTCTTCTTCTTCTTCTTCTTCTTCTTCTTCTTCTTCTTCTTCTTCTTCTTCTTCTTCTTCTTCTTCTTCTTCTCCACCACCTCCTCCTCCTCCTCTTGGCGTTAGGTTTGGCTCTGGTCTCATTGTTCTCTCCCACATTCTCTTCAAAATCTCTTTAGTATTCTCTGGTAGATGATAGCTCCCCCATGTGAAGTCTTCTCAACATATTTATAGGTTTGGAGGGTCCTTGCATAACAGACTTTGTTTTGGAGAAGATAATGTTTACTTGGGAATCAAATATGGTTTTGGAAACAATTATTATAATTACCTCGCAATTTGTGATAGAAATTTCACGACAATGACCAAAAGATTTGTGTTTCTTCACGATCATCATCACGGCATGTGATTTGGGAATCACGACCGTGATCGAAGGTCAATTATCATCAATTATCACTGCCATTGATAGAAATATCACGACCATGAATGAAGCATCTTATGTGTTCCCATCGCATCACGACCTACTGTCACGATCGTGACTGAACATCCTTATTTCTCATCGGCATGTCACGACCCGTGATCTAAGAATCACGGCCTTGATTGAATATATAGTTGTTCATCTTCGAGTGCTCATGAGCGTGATTGAGTTAACATCCCATGACATCTTCCATGCTGTCATGAGGTTGTTCATGGCTCAATCAATCCTCATTTTTGTGATCGTGAAATTGGGTTTCACGGCCCATGAAATTTCTTTAAGCGTTACCGCTTGCGCTCACGATTGTGACTGTCCAATCACGATTGCGACTTTCTGAACTTTTATAATATTTTAGTCACTTGGCCTTCGATTTCACTCCAAACAATTGTGGTCTTCCTCCATCACACTTCCAAATGCCTTGAACACACAAAAATACGACATTATGCATACTTTGACTCTGAAAACTAAAATAACATGAAATGAAGGATAGAGGTATGCATGTGATGACAAAATGCATAAAAATGATTATGAAAATGCTATAAAAAATATTGCCTATTTAGCATGCATCACCGATTGTCCTATTGATGTGAAAAATTCATTACATGCAAAAAAATATTAGCAAGTGCACAAATCGTTCGAGTAATATAATATAACGAGTACGGAGTTATCGATCTCACGAGGAATACTTAATGAACTATTTAATTTCAGAGGTTAATAGGAGATGACAAGGTATGGTTTGGGTGCAGTTTCATAGAATTAAAACAAAAAAATAACAACTAATACCAATGATGACTAGGGCCTAAATGACAACGATGAGTAGGAATTGCAAATCCCACAAAAATTCTGATGATATGACATCATACAGTTGAATGTTTAGATGGACAAAGGACACTTACTGTATGACCTCTCTAAACGAGTAAATCAACTATCTAGATGACGATCAATCTAGAGGCTATTCCTTAACGGCTATATTTCTCAAACTATTAGCACATGATGCTATAATTTGTCTCCCTAAACTATCAAATCACCCTTAATGAGTTGACTTAATAGACCACAACCTAAATCATCCTTAATGGATCAATATAGTAGGACATGAACTGCAATAAGATTATCGACCACACTACATAGCTAATGATCAATAAAATCTATTCAAAATCTCAGGCAATCATGTTCATGAAAAAAAATAAAATAACACTACTGAAATCTAGAAAAGGTTTATAGGTTTTAATCCGAACAAATAAAACTATGACAAACAATGTCACATAGGACTCATATAAACCATTTGAAAACAAAATAAATTCATCCTTACATAAAGTAGAATAAATGACACTCTTACGAACTTCGAGCAAGCGTTGAATGATCTTCTTCACAAGTGTAGCACTCACCCTCCTTCTTGGGAGCCCTTTGGAGTACTCCCACATTCCTAGGTTCAAAAACCTAGTTGATGGCTCCTAGCATGCGGCTCAAAATCTTTAGGAAGTTTTTTTATAGCCCTAGCACTTCATATTAAGGTTTCCTAGGGTTTTCTAGAAGTTAGGAAACTCTTTCCCTCTCATCACATGGAAACCTCTTTCCTTTCTTTCGTGATTAGATCAATGGCTGCAAATGAAACCCTTAACAAGTCCTTCAAATCTTCAAAGAATAATCTCTTCTTGGTCCCCAATAGAGTTGATAGGAATCCTTCTGGCTTTAAAATCCTTCACAAATCTTCCAAAAATACGCTTCTGGACCAATCGTCACGATGTGTAACTCCATTTCACGCCCCGTGAATACTCAAATCTCCATCTAAACTTGTGTCATCATGGCCCGTGATACAATATCATGACTTATGAGTCAAGATACTATCGGATCTGACAAGTGTAAATTCTGCTTCTTACGGCTTGTGACGATGCCTAACGGCCCGTTACACTAAAATTTTCCATATCTCTCTGTGTTGTCCAAGTCATGATCTCCGTTGCGCCCCGATAAAGTTTTGTAACAGCCCATGATGTACTCTCATGACCCGTGATATTCATGTGTTGAAAGTTGCGTTACTGATCAAGATGTGACTTTGGTTGTTACGATCGTGACTTCATATGTCACGACCAATAATGTACTTCACGACCCGTTATATGCTAATGTGCTATATTTGAGCTTGTTGTCGAGGTCGTGAAAAATTCCATCGGCCCATGATGGCAGATAACGACCCCATGAGATGCTAACTTTTGGTCCGATGATTAGTGAATGGATTCCTTTTTATTGTTTAGGTCTTTTCAATCTGTCCCTTAGCCTCTACATATGATTTTCTACAAAACAAACATAGAAATAGATGTAGATTCCATACTTGACAAAATATAAACAAATAAATATCGAAATAGATGCATGATATGCTAAAAGTAACAAAAGCATGCCTAATTCAAGCCTAAAAATATGTTTGAATATGCATGCATCACCTACCATTATGCACTACTACTATGCAAGAAGAAGAAGATCATCATTGGATCTCACAATGGCTCATGAGCAATAGTCGGAGGCAGGTCATTAAATGAAAGCAAGGTGATAATGTTGACAATCCAAGCCCATCAAATGGTTGAGAAATGATGCCAAGGATACCTAGCCAGTGTCATCAACGCTGATCCCAAGGAGGAGGATCCACAATAGCTGGAGATTGTTTGAGAATTCTTAGACATCTTTTCAGAAGATATCTCAGGATTGCCGCCACATCGAGAGGTTGATTTTCAGATAAAGCTTCTACTAGGGACAACTCCAATCTCCAAAGCACCATATCAAATGGCATCAACAGAGATGAAAGAACTCAAGAAGCAATTGCAAGAGCTCCTTCACAAAGGTTTCATCAGACCGAGTGTCTCACCTTGGGTGCACCTATCCTATTTGTGGAGAAAATTGATGGTTCCCTCAGATTGTGCATTGACTACAAGATTCTCAATAACACCATAGTAAAGAATAAGTATCCTCTACCGCGTATAGATGATCATTTTGATCAATTATCTAGAGTTGCGGTTTTCTCAAAGATCGACCCCGTTAGGAGAACGTGAAGGTGATCGACATCAATGCATATCTCAATGGAACAAAGGCGAGGATTAGTAGAATGCGAAGAATGAAGAAACAAGCCCACACATTAATAGGTATGCACATAGGTGGATGCATCAAGATATACCTTTCATGTTCGATGAAAATAGTTTATGGTTATAACCATGACTTTTTATCCCTGTTTAGTCTCTTGGGCGATTTAATCCAGCCATAGTTGTATAATATTTCATGTATCGAAAGTTATTGTTTAATTCACAGAAAAAGTAATGAAATCTTCGTAAAGTCAGTAGGACACGGACCACATCCCCCTTGGACACGGTCTGTGTCTATAGGATGAAACCCTAATGCCGCACCATTTGCAGAACACTGCCATCGTCACCCTCGGCATGGAGAATGTGTCACGTATTGATTAAACAAGACAATTAGAGGATGGCCAAAATATAGTCCATGTCCTATTCGAACATGGACCACATCCGTTGAAGGAAAACCCTAATCAATTATATCGCATGTGGAACACGACCTAGATTTAGACAACACAGTTGGCATTGCCCTAGCATCGATTGTGCATTAGATAATGTTTAATAAATTTAACAAAACATCGGACATGATTCGTGTCGAAAATCGAATGTGACCCTCAGACACATTCTTCGACGAATAAATATTATTAGTACCAAACACAGATGGAGCAAAGTCCATGTTATACCCTAACACGACTCGCCCTTTTCAAGCATGAAGGTCCTGAAATCTTTTCATATCTGAAACTTTGTAGATCCACTAGGGATGTCATCCACATGAGTATGCACGACTAGAGTAATATTTTTAAGATGTTAAAGAATTTTAAAGGAGTAGCTGCCACAGTTTCAAAAACTTTCCTAGGAGACTTAAGCATGTGATTCAAGTAGTTGGACTCCTCACTTGTTTTTGGTAATCTAATGTTCTCCCCTTATGATCTTAATCCCTCTAGACTGACTACTGAGATTCTTTTGAGTATCCTAGAAATATATATATTCCATCTTAATTGTTTCTAATTTTTAGACTAGTTCAGTTGCCTTATAATGTAGGATGTTTGGTATGCTACCATACATCATCTTTACACAATATTTCTTCCTCAGGAATTTAATCAACACCAAGTTCTTCGAAAATATCAAGAGTGCTGACTAGTTCAGTTCGAAAGTATTTAGTCAACTGATTCCAACAAAGTGG